>OVAN01006318.1:0-21531 GCA_900406275.1 Anastatica hierochuntica
GCTGAGTTTGCAGGTTCAGATTTTAGAGTATGGATGGACTTGGGAGGTTATACATCGATTCTTGGGGAGAATGTTCTAATTGTTCTGAGCCTTTATGGTTAGCGAAAGTAGCGTAGAGTAAGGTTTTCTGAAAGCATGCACTCCATTCGGTTTTTGAGTTTCTTTTCCNTCTTTTCCCGTGGGCTTAGTCTTCGTTTCCTTTACTTGAGGACAAGAAAAGATTCAAGTCTGGGGGATTTGATGTGTCAGTATTTTAGTAGGTTTTTAGTTCGATTTTCATTCGAGATCTATGGTTTTTAGTATGTATTCGAATTGTTTTGGCGCAGTTCTGTGTTCTTTGTTGTTTTTACCGGATTCGAGCTTGAATGTGCAAAAAGAAAGCATTTTGGATGGATTTCAAGTCTCGAAGGAAGTGTTCNAATACCTAGAATTTTGGACACAGATCGACCGATCAAGACAAGGATCGATCGATCCCTATCCCGATTTGCGGACCGATTTTACGAATAGCCAGACCGAACTTATTTTGAAACGGATTTTACCTAAAAGACCTAGACTCGAGTTTTTCCTTTCAGAAGGCAGTTTTTGAGACTTTGAGAGCAGAGAGATTAAGTTTGTATCCTAGGGAGAAGAAGCATCTTAGTTCTTCGATTNACATCTTAGTTCTTCGGTTGAGAAGCTTTCGTAACCCTATTTACTGTTATTTATGCAATATACGATCATGTCTCTCAATTTGATTTGTGTTTTTGCTTTATCAATGAGTGAGTAGTCTGTTCGTTGGGTTTAGGGTTATCGCAAAGGGGATTCATGATTTGTTGATATAGAATTGCATGACTAGGGATATTTTCTAATGGATCTTCATCTATGGTTAATCGTAATGCATGAAACTGAATTGATCACTTAGTTTCTGATCTTAGATTGTTTAACTTCTGGAAGGTGAATGTTTAAATGCCTGAAAGNATGGACCAATTCTTCTTACGCCAATGGAAGTTGATGTTTAAGTGAATTGTGAACCTATCAAATATGTTAGTAATGCATGACTAGAAATCGAGGGTCAATGGAAGTTAGTCTCGAGGTTTCTAGTGCATAGGGCCCTGATACTACGGAAGTAGATCAGTTTTAGATTAGAATTTGAATCCTAGACGATTCTTAATCTCTTCCCTAATTTGTAGTTTAAGTCAACAATGAAATGTTTCCCTGAGAATACCCGATGCCCAACACTTTTCTGAATTATTTACAACCTTGTTTGCTTGCTGCATTTATTTGCTCTCTTGAACTCGATTTTTGCATCATTCTACAAGACATCTTTTTAGCCTTAGCCCGCTGTTTGATTTTAACTCTTCGTGCTACCTGTGGTCTCTGTCGATTCGATCCCGAACCACTATAACGTACATCTGTGCGCTTGTAGTGTTATCTCGGGCAAAAACCTGAGCTATCAATAGTCCAAGGTTTTTAGCTCGCTGGGAACGCAAAGATATGTAGACTTGGTTTTGTTAAAAATTCTTTGACCTTGCTAACGCCTTTCTTTATGCTTGTTTTGTTGTTATGCAGAGGTCAAGACTCAACCACCAGAGTCGGGTAGTAGACCGGGAGTGGAGGAGATCTTGAGGCTTCCCAAGAGCTAGAGCGCGATTGACTTCCTTGTCAGCGAACATAGTTTAGGACACACCTCTATCTTTGGTAAGTCATCAATGAATCGTTCCCAGGTATCTTGGCCGGCCACCCTTCTCACTTCTCCCCTTTACCCTTTTCAGGGATAGACATGAGCAAAATGAACCGGAAATGTGGCCTCTGCAGCTCTTAAAAAGTATATAGAGGGCAATGCCAAATTAGTGGATGTTGAATCCATTTCTGACAAAGTCACTACCAAGGAGAGCAAGCCCCTCATAAAGAAGAGGATTGGGGCTCCAGCCGCCTCTCTGCCGTTAAGAAATCTCGCTCTGTCAAGGAGGTTTCTTCGAGTCCAATTACTACTGAGGCCCTAGCTTCTCGGCAAGATGCTCTTGTTGACTACCTCATAGCTACTGGCGTGGCGGATATAATGGAAAAGCAGGCTCGTTCTAAGGAGGACCTTTGTTCTAAGGCTCTTAGAGTAAGCATCTGATTAACTTCCTTTTAATGCTTTGAGTGGTTGCTTACTTTGATTTCCTTTGCAGGTTTTCAATGTTGCCTATCTCAAGTGTGAAGATTTTGCGGCCCTAGAAGAAGCGGTGGCCCAGGCTCGACGAGCCAATGAAGATGCCTTGGCTGAACTTTTAGTCGAGAAGAAAAGGGTTGGGGTTCTGCAGAAAGGGTCGGAGGCCAGGAGTCGCGAAGTCAGGGAGCTCAAGGAGGCGCTAGCGAAGGCTCAAGGAGAGGCAAATCATCTTCTTGCCCTGGTGGAGGCTAAAACCAAGGAGGCATACAAGGCTATAGCTAAGGCGGAGATGGTCGAAGGCATTTCGGAAGTGAGGGCCAAATGGGAAATGGCTAAGGACTTCTTGACTGGAGCCCACAAAGGCTGCACTTTGGCCACTTTCAACTTTGAGGTCCAAGAGGTGCACCGCCTAGAGGTCTTGGCTGAGGGTAAGGCCGCTTCTCTTACAGAGGTGACGTTGGTATCCCTGGCTAAGGCCCATCCTGATTTCCCAAGCCCTGAAGCCCCTCCTCTAACGAACCCCCCCCCCTGAAGAAAAGAAGAAGGAAAAAGGCGCCCCTAAGGCATAAAAAATCGTTTTCTTTTATTTTGGCATGGAACTCTTTCGGGCCTTCGTGCCTTTGAACTTGTCTTCAGCCCGAAAGGCCTTTAAAACATTTATGGGTCTTTGAGACCCAAAATTTTAATCTTCATGGGCCCCTTGGAGCTTCCGTCCCATTTTCTGTTTGACTTTTTCTTACTGCTTTTAACTCCCTCGACCTCGTTATTGCTCGATCATCTTCGTAGTCTATCTTGATATACATACTCTATCGAGGAGACGCCGAATAAATATTGAAGTCTTGGTGAACCACAGCAGCTTCCTTTGTAACAGATGGGTTTGCGCTGGATTATCTCCAAGCTTCTTTCTGAAGGTGTAGACTATGGAATCCGAGTCCATTTTTGGATTTTCGGTCCTGTCGCGCCCATGTCAAATCTTTGCTTAGCTAGCTCTTTTTGTTCTCTTCTGAGTTCCTGGGGCTTTCTTGCTTTTTGGGTATGATATTTGGACTTTCTAGGGCTCTCGGCCTTGAAAGGTTAAAGCACTCTTTAGCTGTTGGTTCTGGCAACGCTGATGGAGCCTAAAGCTTTGGTAGATTTGAGCTTTGTCGTTGTGGAATCCCTTTTCGAGAGACATGGGGCACATGGCCCTGGTGGACTATGGTATTTGGGGCATTAGATTTACAAACTTTTAGATTTGGTATCTAAGCCCGGGGGCACATGGCCTTAGAGAACCAGGGGTCCATGGTGGTCATAACCAAGTTTAGTTGTAGGGCATCTAGCCCTGATGAACCATGGGTTCATATCTGTCAGACTATGAAAGTCTGGTTCAGTGCAACAAGGACTTGTCAATTTTACGCTTTGTGAGTCGCGAATTCATAAGCGTTTAATTGTCAAGCCTTATGCTTGATTTTATCTTGTTTTATTACATAGATCAGTGGGCACAAGGCCTTAGTGGGCATAAAGCCTTAGTGGGCATAAGGCCTGGGTGAGTTGTTCGAACTCGGTGGGCACACTTGCCTCTGGGCACACCTGCCTGTTTGGACATTTAGTCCTTGGGCGTGAAGCCTTATTGACATTTTGTGTCAGAGTTTTGCTGCCTTTATTGTGATCGATCAATTTTAAGTTTTTCTATGAGTCGCGTACTCTGATGGATAGGGATGCACATGTCCATTAGTTTTGCTAGCTCATAGTTTTGATGCATTTCATCGACCACCATTAGGAGCTTGTCCGCATTTCGCCATGGCTTAAAAACCATGGTTTTTAGGATTCCATTCGCATTAGATGGACCATAGTTAGGAGCTTGTCCGCATTATATGGATTTTTTTCTTTCTTTTTTTTTGATTGGCTTGTTTGCCTTGGTGGGTCTAAGATTGTACCCTATTTTCCCCCCAAAAAGGAAGTCGCAAGCACCATTGATGCTTGCGCCTTTCTCTGTTTAGATTGCCCGATTATCCTTGGTTATTACTAACCTAGGTTCGTGATGCAACCATGACAAGCAGCTCTATCAAGGGAAGGAAAGACCGGTATGAACCAGCTAGGCCAAGGATCATGGCACGATCTAATGGTTTTGCTAAGGAGCTAATTGGTATGATCCATGAGGTAGTAGACCGAGAGAAATATATGGACTCAAGACAGATCATCTTGGGCTTGAATATTCATGGAAAAATCAATCTTTGGACATGACTTAGTCCACACTAAGAAAGGCAAAGCAAGCATAAACTTTCAATGGTCAAAATAATATAACAATCTGTCGGCAATGCGAAAATCTACAACCATTCGAAAGGGCAAACCGAGATATTTAATTGTTCGATTAGTATTCTTATTTGTTTAGTATTATTTCTTTTGGTTTAGTATTTTCAATTTGGTTTAGTAGTTTAAGAAAATCCTTAGGTTTTCTACTTAAGCTTTGTAACGCAGACTTTGAGAATTCATACATGGTTTTAACAAAAAGTTTTATCTTTTCTTCTTCACAAAGTTGTGAATATCAGTTCATCTTTGAAAAAACTTATCGCTAAAGAGTTAATTCTCTAAGTGCCTTTTCTATTTAAGATTAATCAAAGAGTTAATTCTCTAGATCCTAAACACTTCTATCCAACCATCAATCCATCGATTCTATCTCCATAAATTCGCAGAAACAAACCCAAAACCATTCAGAATATTTCGATCTCTTAGTTTCAGAAAGTTCAAAAACTAAAAACCTCCCAAAAGCTCAAGGGACTAAGAACCTCCCAACCAGTATTGCATCAGTTCTCGTGGTCAACCCAGTCCACAGTATTTAGGCTCGGTCTAGTTATTTTCGGAGGCGTTTAATTTATACCGGTTTTTTTTTTAAATGAATCGCTTAGGTGATAAACCGCTCTTTCACTGAAAAATTAATTTTTATTCTAGACTTGCCCCTATATCATTGATAGTTAAATATGGAAAAATCCACAATCAAAATCCCCTCAACGTGGGCCCCATAGTTTACTAGGCGCCTTGATCTAGGGCTTTTTTACCTCTATCGACCCCCGTGCTCCCGTGAGGCTCGACTCTTGCATGTGGTCTTGCCCCCCTGACCGGTAGGCGGTGTTAATCTTCGAAAGCTGCTCTCTTTACGTAATGGCTCGGCAGATATCTCCATGGTTGCGGCCATTAAGCGAGGCTTTGGAGCAATGGCTCCGAGGGTCGTATGGAAACACGAGCGAGCCCTTTCCTGATCTCCTCTGACCTCTCTTATTCCCCATGGTGTTGGGAACTTCAAGGATTGATGTAG
This sequence comes from Anastatica hierochuntica, assembly GCA_900406275.1. Taxonomy (NCBI): domain Eukaryota; kingdom Viridiplantae; phylum Streptophyta; class Magnoliopsida; order Brassicales; family Brassicaceae; genus Anastatica; species Anastatica hierochuntica. Next base: position 5,427 of record OVAN01006318.1, read on the forward strand.
CGTCGATGGAACAACCTTCATATCGTGTATCCAGGGCCTTCCCATTATATCGTTCTACGCCACGGAGCAATCCATAATGAGGAATTTGGTCCTTTGGTTGATACCTCCGGCGTACCCTGGTAGGGTGACTTCTCCAATGGTTTATTTCACTTTGCCACTGAATCCGACTAGAGTAGTAGACTTTCTGGTGATTTCTTCTTCGTCTAGTCCCAAGTTTTCGAAGGCGTTGGTGAAGATTATATTAGTTGAGCTGCCATTTTCGATGAGGATGCGCCTCATGAGGCAGTTTGCAACTTTTAATGATATCACTAGGGTATCATTGTGTGTAGTTATCACTTCTTTATTATGCCAGGATCATCTTTACATTCTTTGCTAATTGCCATGGCATCTACTCCACGGTTGATCTTGGCAGTGCGTGTGCTTCTCTTAGCAGCAGAGATTGTCACTCCGCTTACCTCTGACCCTCAAGTGATGAAGTTGATGACATGATCTTACCTTGGCGAGTTAGGCCTTGGCCTTTAATCTGTCCGAGTGGAACTCTCGTGGATATCCCTTCCTGAGCAACTCATTCACTTCGAGCCCTAGTTGGAAACAATCCTCCGTTAGGTGACCGTGGTCGTGGTGAAAATCGCATCACTTGGATATGTCTCTCTTGTGCTGGGAAATTCGCATTTTGACTGGCTACTTGAATTTTCATGACAAAGGTCCCAGCTGAGTCACTATTTCAGCTAGGGACATCATCATGTTGGACATGTCGGGCCAGGTCATGCGCACGTACTTCTCGTGCTCTACTTTTGCTAACAGCTTCGGCCATCCTTTGGAGCCACCCTTTGCAGATTTTTCAAAGCTAGACTTAGCGTTGGATTTATCATCTCTGGTGGTCTTGGAGAGAGCATGTGCTTTGGGATGATTTCTGTGCGCCTACTGGGCCTGATAGGATGGGTTCTCCTCCCATTTAATTTGAGCCCATGCTTTGAAGAGTACGTCATCCATAGTGTGGAAGGGGTATTTGGTGAGCTCTTTTTACAGGTCACCATCGTTCAGTAGTCCTTGTTTGAAGGCTGAGATGCCCGTGGAAGTGACATAGTTCGAAATGACACTTTCTCCCTGTTAAACCGGTGGAGGTACTCCCTCAGGCTCTCGTCTGGGCATTGCTTGATTCGGTATAGATCGTCAGAGGTGCGTCTTCAAACTCGGCTGCTAGCGAACTGCTCGATAAAGCGGTCCGTTAACATGGCGAGAGAGTTAATAGAGTCGTTGGCTAGGTTTGAGTACCACAGTAGCGCTGGGCATGTGAGGGTTACTCCAAATCCTTTGCACATAAAAACATCCAAGTACTCATAGCTGATGGGGGCGGTGAGCACACGTTGACGATACTGCGAAATGTGCGTATATGGATTAGTGATCCCATCGTATAGCGTCATGACCGGCCAAGGGAATGTTTTAAGGACTTCAATAAGGGCGATAGCGTTGACGAAGGGCCTATCCACATAGGAGTTAGGACTGCTCTTGATAATCGATGGAGCTACTCCTGGCAAACGCTTTTCATATTCTCCATCGCTTCTAGCCTTTCTGTTAACATGGCTTCTACATCAAGGGCCTCGTTGGAGTTTTCCGCGTGAGATCTGCTAGGGCCGTTGTAATGATGAGAGCCAGGGGTTCGGGTTAGCCCTGAGCTTGGAGTCTGATGCATCAGAGTCTCCTTGGCGACCTTCGTTGGTGTTTTGCCTAGTGGTTGCATTGACGAGACTTTTTTTAACCTAGCACGTTTTTCGTCGTCTTCGCCGTCACCGTTGGGTGTATGTGTGTCCGTCTCTGCCATCGATGGTCTAAGAATCGCATTCTCGTCTACCAGATCCTTCAATCGAGCCTCGTTCTGACTTATTTTTGCCATGATCAACTCGTACTCTTGAAGCTTTGATGTGATTGTCGCATCGTTGGTTGTCTCGGGTGTTTCCTCCTTGGGTTAAATTGGAGCTATCTCCTTGGATATGGATTCAAGGTTTTTTCTACTTTATGGATTGGAGGAGTTGTTGGATTCGCTCATCTTTTCTCTTTTGTTCTTTTGAAATTTCCCCCTCCTTCTAGCGCCAAACTGTTTGGGGGGTTTTATGGTGATTCTTCGATGGAGAATAACAAGAATATAAATATTGAAGGTTTTTGAGAGATTAGAAAAAGATGTGTAAAACGATACTTCTTTATTTATGAATAAGAGAGATCGATTATAGGTGTATGTTTTTGTGTAAAGTCTCGGATCCTTGAACTAGGGTTCTTCCCTTTGTATTTATAGTTGTCGAATCAGAGTATTTTCATATTTCTTTATCGATAACTTCTATATTCGACTCTACCTATACAATAAATAATATTTCCCTTAACTCATTAAGGTATTTGTCCATATCTCTTAAGATTTAGATCGACTAAAGGGGAATCCGCCCTACCGCGACTATGACCTCGGCTTGGCGGTGGTATCCTTGGCTATGGCCTTGGTTCACTTGTTCAACTAGGGAGTTTGTTTATATGTCCTTAGTCTAGCTGTGGGCGGACTCTAAGGGAATAAAATTACCCCCCCAACAGTTGCCCCCACTCTTCATTTTCCACGTGTGGAATTTGAAGAGTAGATTTTTTCTTAAGAGATTTCGGTTCATATCTTAGTGTGGGATCAACTTTGTAAAAATAAAAAATTAGAGAATAGCTTTAGTCGGGGCTCTCGTTGGTATATCCAGTTTTCGCTCCTATGTCTTCATCCTTGGTGAGTCTCATTTTAATATATAAAATCTAATAGGATCCGCATATCCGCAAATATTAGGATTTCTTTGCGGATATTCTCTGACGCGTATCCAAAATTTTTTGGATCCAGATTTGGATAGTGAAAATGAGGATTTGATGGATTCAGATCCAAATGTAGATGCTCAGATTTTTTTGGATATGTGGTCCGTTTCCATGCATACCTCCAAGAACCCTTCAAAATTTTTTTTATTTTTTCACCAAAGTGGAATAATGGTTAATTCTTTTTATGTTTTTATGAAAAGTCTCGGATACTTGAACTAGGGTTCTTTCCTTGGTATTTATAGTTCTCGAAATAGAGTATTTCCATATTTGTTTATGCATAACTTCTATATTCGAGTCTATTTATACAATATGGAATATTTCCCGTAATTCATTAAGGTATGTGTCCTTACCTCTTAAGATTTAGATTGGCTAAGGCGGATATCCGTCCTACCTCGGCTATGACCTCAGCTTGGCGGTGGTATCCTTGGTTATGGCCTTGGTTCACTCGTTCAACTAGGGAGTTTGTTTATATCTCCTTGGTCTAGCTATGGCGGACTCTAAGAGAATAAAATTGCCCCCAACATTTGTCCCCCACTATTCATTTTCCTCATGTGGAATTTGAAGATTAGATTTCTTTCTTAAGAGATTTTGGTTCATATCTTAGTGTGGGATCGACTTTGTAAAAATAGAAAATTAGAGAGTAGCTTTAGCCAGGGCTCTCGTTGGTATCGCCAGATTTCTCGGTTATGGCTTCATCCTTGGTGAGTCTCATTAGTACTTAGTGGGGACGCATCTTTTAGATGAACTCTTGGGCTTAAACTTTAATGGCAAAATTTGGGCTTCTCTTTTTTGTCTTCGGCCCATCACCGCTAGGGTTAAATAAGTAGGAAAGTGAAGAGTCTTGGTCATTTTCATCCTTCCGCTTGCCTCCTCATAGTCAGATTAGGGATTTCTCTCAAGATACCACCACATTCTCTGTTTCTCCCGGTAAGTCTTTGGCATACTTCTTGTAGATCTTGCTTTCTTTTATCCTTAGTAATAATTACGTCGATGCGATGGCAGTAGATCTTCGATTTTGACTTAGGGTTTTGTCGTTGATCATCTTTTGTGAGGATCTATGAGCAGGTTCTGACCATTTCTCTTCCAATCTTGCAGATCTCTAACGGTTCCCGTTGTTCACATCTCGGTCGTTTCAACTTCTAGTACTAAGGGAACTCTCCCCCGTCTCTTCTATTGTGTCGTTAGAGCTTTCTTTAGGGTTCCGGTTGAACTTCTTTTAAAAAGACGCCACCTTTTTAGAATGCCTTCAAAGGTTTTAGTAGATCGCAACCCGCCGTCAGTCTTTGACCAAGAGTCATTGGAGGAAGCATGAGTTCTCTTTGATCTTCCGCCGAGCCTTCCACTCATATGTGTTGATTCTAACCAAAGAGCTGCTAAATGCGGTCCCTCGGACATTGCCATGTATGAAATGTATTTAGAGGCTGGCTTCCGGAGATCACTACCCCCTCTAGTGTTGGCGATGGCTAATAGGTTTGGGATCTATCCTAGTCAATTTTCTGCTTCAGCCTTCCGCATTTTGATGTCTATCTAGGCCTTGTCTGAGTTAACCTCTATTCCGATGGGTGTGGATGAGGTTCTTTACACCGACTACTTCTTTTACTACCAGAGTGAGCCTTTAAGGTATCACCTTCACACTGGAATGGGTAAGAAAATCTTGGTGGATGATAGGACTCACTACGTTCGGAGGGCCAAAGGTTAGGTCTTCAGAAACCGCTACTACCTTCTCTCCTTGGAAGATAGTCCATGGTTTTTAACTCACTGCGAACACAAAGATCTGTAGACTTGGTTTTGTTAAAAATTCTTTGACCTTGCTAACGCTTTTCTTTGTTCTTGTTTTGTTGTTATGTAGAGGTCAAGACTCTAACATCATAGTCAGATAGACCGGGAGTGGAGGTGATCCTTAGGCTTCCCAAGAGTTGGAGACGATTGACTTCCTTGTCAACGAACATAGTTTAGGACACACCTCTATCTCTGGTAAGCCTTTAATGAATCATTCTCAGGTATCTTGGCCGGTCATCCTTCTCACTTCTCCGCTCTACCCTTTTCAGTGGCAAAACATGAGCAAAATAAACGGGAAACGTGGCCTCCGCATCTCTAAAAAAGTATATAGAGGGCAGTGCCAAATTGGTGGATGTTGAATCCATTTCTGACAAAGTCCCTGCCAAGGAGAGCAAACCCCTGATAAAAAGAGGATTGGGGCTCCAGCCATTTCCCCTACCGTCAAGAAATCTCGCTCTGTCAAGGAAGTTTCTTCGACTTCAGTTTCTACTGAGGCCCCTGCTTCTCGGTAATATGCTCTTGTTGACAACCACTTAGGTGTTGGCTTGGCCGATATATTGGACAAGAAGGCTCTTTCTGAGGAGGACCTTTGTTCCAAGGATCTTGGAGTAAGCATCTGATTAACTTTCTTTTAATGCTTTGGGTGGCTGTTGACTTTGATTTTCATTGCTGCCTATCTCAAGTGTTAGGATGTTGGGGCCCTGAAAGAAGCGGTGGCCCAAGCTCGACGAGCCAGAGAAGATGCCTTGGCAGAACTTTCAGTCGGGAAGAAAAGGGTTGGGGTTCTACAGAAGGGGTCATAGGCCAGGAGTCGCGAAGTCAGGGAGCTCAAGGAGGCGCTAGCGAAGACTCAAGGAGAGGCAAATCATCTTGGTGCCCTGGTGGAGGCTAAAACAAAAGAGGAAAAAAGTGTTATAGCCAAGGCAGAGATGGCCGAAGGCATTGCGGAAGTGAGGGCCAAATGAGAAATGACTAAGGACTTCTTGATTGGAGCTCACAAAGGTTGGCCTTTGGCCAATTTCGACTTTGAGGTCCAAGAGGTGTGCCGCCTGGAGGCCTTGGCTGAGGGTAAGGCCGCTTCTCTTACGTAGGTGACGCTGGTATCCTTGGCTAAGGGCCATCCTGATTTCCCATGCCCCGAGGCCCATCCTCTAACGAACACCCCCCCCCCCTGAAGAAGAGAAGANTAAAAATTATTTTCTTTTATTTTGGTATGTAGGCGTTGGCTCTGGCCAACGCCATTATCCATCTTGTAAGGGTCCCTTCGTGGGCATGGAACTCTTTCGGGCCTTCGTGCCTTTGAACTTCTCTTCGGCCCGAAAGACCTTTAAAACTTTTATGAGTCTTTGAGACCCAAAAATTTTAATTTTGATGGGCCCCTGGGGCTTCCGTCTCATTTTCTTTTTGACTTTTTCTTACTGCTTATAAATTCCTCGACCTCTTTATTGCTCGATCATCTTCGTAGTCTGTCTTGATATACATATTTTATCGAGGAGACGTCGAATCATTATTGAAGTCTTGGTGAACCGCGGCAGCTGCCTTTGTAACATTAGGGTTTGAGTTGGATTATCTCCAAGTTTCTTTCTGAAGGTGTAGACTATGGAATCCGAGTCCATTTTTGGATGTCCGGTCCGGTCGCGCCCATGTCAAATCTTTGTCTATCTAGCTCCTCGTGTTCTCTTCTAAGTTCATGGGGCTTTCTTGCTTTTTGGGCATGAAATTTGCACTTTTTGGGACTCTCGGCCTTCAAAGGTTGAAGCACTCTTTAGCTGTTGGTTCTGGCCGTGCTGATGAGGCCTAGAGGTCCATAGCTTTTTCGTCGTTGAATCCCTTTTCGAGGGAAATGAGGCACATGGCCCTGGTGGACTATGGTCTCTGGGACAATAGATTTACAAATTTTTAGATTTGGTATCTAAACTCGGAGGCACATGGTCTTAGAAAACTAAGGGTCCGTGGTGGTCATCTAGTACCTAATTAAAGTTTATAAACAAGAAATCTTTTACTACTAAAATTTATAAACTAGAGTCACTTCATGAAATCATAGTGAAGTCTCATTACTCTCTTACTACATAATATTTCTCTTTCTCCACCACTTCTCACTTGAGAAGATGAGCAATGAAGCAACTTTTTTCCTCTGCTTCTTGGTAAGAGAGATTCCATCTTCTGTTTATTTTTTTTAATATTTTTGTAGATACAGCTAACAATGTGCAGCTTTTGTAGGTTTATTTCGTCAGAGCTAAACAAACCGCCGGAAACATCACAACATTGGAGAATTTATTCACCCCGAGAGCCTCCTTGATTCGTTATTGGAACAAACGTATCAATGGCGATTCACCAAAACCTTCTTTTTTCCTCTCCAAGGCGTCTCCATTGACGGCCGTGGATTCGACGCGCTTCGCCTCACTCGCTTCCCTTCATGCACTCTGCATGTGGCTCTCTGATTTCTGCTCCGCTGCGAAACTCTTCTGCTTCCCTGAGCTCACCGCTCATTCTCTCGATAAGCACGGAGATGACGTAAGCTTCGTTGTTTACAGTAGAAAGAACTTCACCAACTACGGCTCAGAACGTCTCTCCGAAGTGGAATCGTTCAAAAATTACTCTAGTGGCGACAACATTGCCGTCGACTCTTTCCGCCGTTACAGCCGCAATTCAGCCGGACACGACGATGGGTTTTCCAATTACGACGGAGAAGTTAACATTGCTGACCAGAGCTTCACCAGTTACGCAATTGGATCCACCGGAGGCTCTGGCGATTTTGCCAATTACCACACAAACGCCAACCAACCCAATGGAAGATTCACTTCATACTCTGACAAAGCCAACGACAGAAAGCAATCCTTCACGGCGTACTCTGAAAATGGAAACACCGGAGCTCCGATGTTCACCAGCTATGGCAAGAACGGAAACGGAGCTCTAAACGTGTTCGCGGGTTATGGGTTTGGGTCAAACGTAGTCAAATCGGGTTTCACCGGATACGGGGAGACCACGAACGGAGCTAACGACACGTTCACTAGCTACGGCAACGACGGGAATCTTCCGGTGAACGATTTCAGAAAATACGGTGAAAAAGGAAATGGTGCCGTTTTTGTGTTTGAAAACTACAGAGACCAATCCAACATTGGAGGAGACTCTTTCTCTTCCTACGTTAAAAACTCCAACAACGAGAAGGTCAATTTCTTAAATTACGGTAAATCATTCAACTTGGGCTCAGACAGTTTCGCCTGTTATGGTCAAGGCAACGAGGGAGGAAACGTGAGCTTCAAATACTACGGCCAAGGACCGAGTTTTAAAGAGTACATTAAATGTGGCGTCGTTTTTGCAAGGTACTCTAATAATGCGAGCACGAGTGGAAAAACGGTAAATAAATGGGTTGGGATGGGTAAATTCTTCAGAAAGTCGATGTTAAAAGAAGGGCGTTTATGCAAATGCCAGATATTATTGATAAATTGCCTGAGGGGACGTTTTTGCCCCGAACTATTGTTTCGAATTTACCGCTCTCATCTTCCGAGCCTGATGAAATACGGAGGATCTTCGGCGCTGCAGAGAATTCGTCATTGGCGGAGATAATCAGTCGGCAATTTCCGTGTGAGAGACCACCAAGTCGGGGGGAGACAAAGCGGTGCGTCGGATCGTCCGAGGACATGATCGATTTTGTCATGTCAATGCTCGGAAACGGCGTGGTGGTGCGGACTACCGAGAATGTAGCGGGGTCAGAGAAGAAGATTGTCATAGGGAAAGTCAAAGGAATCAACGGTGAAGAGATTACTAGAGCGGTTTCTTGTCACCAAAGTTTGTATTCGTATTTATTGTATTACTGTCACTCGGTTCCTCGGGTAAGGATTTACAAAACAGTTCTTCTTGACACGGAGAGTCTAGAGAAACTTAATCATGGTGTTGCCATATGTCATATTGACACATGAGCATGGAGTCCCAGTCATGGAGCGTTTTTGGCTTTATGCTCGGATCCAGGTAGGATTGAAATTTGCCACAGGATCTTTGAGAATGATATGACGTGGATTGAATAAGGGTTTTTGATGATGTCTTTTCTTATAATGCTTCATCAGTTTTTATTTCAATTTTTGCACACTGTTCTATGTGTTTCTATAATAATATTTGATCAACTTAGACAAAAGAAAAAAGAGATGGTCTAGAGCGTATTTATTTATTATCATTTCCAGTGACAAAAAAGTATTGAGAAAACGAATTCATCAAACGCTAGAGGCTCTGATACTTTGCTCATCGATTCTCTCTAGCTCGCTTTCCCTAACTAATTATTATTATGTAGGGGAGCTATTGGTTGTTGGAGTACGAAGACTTTCCAAATTCTTAAATTTTGTTGTTATTGGTTTATGAATTACAACATTCAAAATAAAATTTATTGTTATTAGTTTGATGATTTTAAATGCCTACTCAAAATCTATTATTATTTTAAGTGTTTGGTTTTTATTGATTTTATAATTCTATTAAAATTGAGTGTTACAAAAAAACAACTTTTAAAATACTCTTTACACACCTTGAATTCTTAAACTTTTTATAATTAGAAAACTTTGGTTGACTTTTCTAATACACAAGATTTTTATGCAAATTTAACAAACTCTTTATAAAGTTTATAAATCTTTAAATTTTAAAAATCAATGAACTCTTTTAAAATTTAACTCCGAATAACCACACCCTCTTAGATGAATGCTAAAATTTTTAGATTTCGTTGTTATTGGTTTATGAACTATAACATTCTTCATAAAATCTACTGTTATTGGTTTGATGATTTTAAATATCTACTCAAAATCTATGTTATTCACAAAGTTTGATTTTGGTTGATTCTAATAATTCTATTAAAATCTAGTGTTATTAGGACATGGATTCTCAACAAATTAATTCATTAATAACAACTTTCGGGAGGGGTTTGTGGGAATTAGATTTTCGAATAGTTGGTTGCTTTTAAAAGTTGAAAGATTTATAAGAGTCTTGTTAAATTTGCTAAGACTTTTGTGTATTAGAAAAATCATTCAAAATCTTTTAATATCTAGATTTTAAGAATCGAAAGTGTATATGCAGTATTTAGAAGTTATGTTTAATGAGTTAATTTGTTGAGATTTCATGTCTCAATAACACTAGATTTTAATAAAATTATAGAATCAACGAAAATCAAAATTTTTGAATAACAATAGATTTTGGATAGACATTTAAAATCATCAAACGAATAACAGTAGATTTTATGAAGAATATTATATTCCATAAACCAATAACGATGAAATCTAAAAATTTCAACATTCTTCTAAAATTCATCTACCAATAACGTCCCCTTAAAATACATCACATATACAGTGTGTTTGGGGGGGGGGGGGGTTGGTGATTCTNGTACAAGAACAAGAGAGCTCGAAGATTTTGTAAAGCAACTCTTTATTGATATGATTTCAAGAGATCGATTACAAGTGTTTGTGTTTTTCTCAAAGGTCTCGGATCCTTGTACTAGGGTTCTTTCCCTTGTATTTATAGTTTTCGAATAAGAGTATGTCGATATTTCTTTATGGATAACTTCTATATTCGAGTCTATCTATATAATAAGAAATATTTCTCTAATTCGCTAAGGTATTTATCCTTATCTCTTAATATTTAAATCAGCTACGGGGAATATTCGCCCTACCTCGGCTTGGCGGTGTGTCCTCGGCTATGACTTTGGTTTACACATTCAACTAGGGAGTTTGTTTATGTCACATTGGTCTATCTATGGTCAGACGCTAAAGGAATAAAATTATCCCCAACAGTTGCCTCCCACTCTTGATTTCCCACGTGTGGAATTTGAAGAGTAGAATCTTTCTTAAGAGATTTCAGTTTTTACCTTAATTGAGGATGAACTTTGTAAAAAGAAAAAATAAGAGTGTAGCTTTAGTAAGGGCTCTTGTTGGTGTCGCCAGTTCTTGCTACTATGGCTTCATCCTTGGTGAGTCTCATTAGCGCTAGTGGGCCACATCTTTTAGATGAACTCTTGGGCTTGAAGTTTGTGGCGTAATCTGGGCTTTTTCATCCTCGGCCCATTACCGATAAGGTTAACTAGGTGGGAAAGCGAAGAGTCTTGGTCATTTCCATCTTTTCGTCTGTCTTCTCATAGTCAGATTAGGGTTTTCTCTCAAGAAACCTCTGAATTCTCTGCTTCTTTCGATAAGTCCTTGGCATGTTTTCGGTAGATCTTGCTTTCTTTTATCCTTAGTAGCGATTATGTTGATGCGATGGTAGAAGATCTTCGATTTTGACTTAGGGTTTAACCGTTGATGGTTTTTCTGAGGATTTTTTAGCAGGTTCTAACCATTTCTCTTCCAATATGCAGATCTCCAACGGTTCTTATCATTTGCGTCTCCATCGTTTTAACTTCTTGTACTAAGGTAACGTTTTCCTAGTCCTTTTAGCAAATCATCGCGTTTCAGAAATCTAATCTTTTGACGAAATCAGAGAGATCGCTAGGATGTGGCTTTAGCGTCCCATCATTCGTGTTTTTAGATACGATCCTTGACCGTCTTTCCTTCTGTTATGTAGGTCCGAGATGAAATCATCAGAGGATCAGCTTCAGAATCACTTAGGAGTCTTTTGGACTTCTCCAAATTAAGGGTTCACTTTGGGCTTCTCTTCGACGTCCAAGGGTAGAGATCTCGTTAGGGTAAGAAATCGAGACCATCGTCTCATATTAACCTCTCCATGGTGCTTCAGAGCCGATCCGAAGGTGCGCAAAGTTTATGATGACGGAGCGACAATCTTTGAGATCTACCATCGAGCTATGCAGTGACGGTGCACCACTGCCTTGGTTAAGGCCATGGCTATCCGAATGGAATTCCACCTTGGTGATCTCCTCATGTCGTACTGGACACCCATGGTATATGTTTCAACTTTAACAGTGCCAAAGTTATCCGCGAAGAGGATTAACAGAGTGAAGACGGCTTTTCAATTTGAAGATAGGCCGCATCAGCACCAAAAATCATGGTCGGGATACGGAGGAACCTTTTGTATAGACGCCAAGCCATATTAGGCCATCGAGGCAACAACAGCCACAATGGACAGGTTTGGGGTCCCCTTGGACTTTACGGGGTTTATTGCCACCATGGCAATAGAAGGACTCGAGTCTTCTCCACATTGTCGGTGAGTCTCCCTTAGGTGCTTCTTCCCCATCTTCGGTCGTGGTGTTTATATTTTGGTCTGATGTTATCTCCCATAGGGATATCTGATGTAACTCCTTGGGTGGATCTGACTTTTGTGGATAGATACTTTGGGTCCAAGGAGAAGAGGCGTCCTTAGTTTCAACAAAAGTCCTATAGGGCATTGTATAGCTTCTCGCCTTAGCACAATCGTTCGAGATGTATCGATGAAACCTAATGTAATAGTTTTAATTCATCTGAGAAGATGCTTTCTATCATTAGCTAGTCATTGTTGCTTTGTAAGAACTTTTTCTGATAATGTAAATGAATTCGCAGGCTCCTCTGCCTTTTATTTATTATTTAACCTTGTCATTATGGCCTCTTATCACATATGATTCGGCTTTTACCCCTCTTTTCCATCCCTTGTCTTGGTCTTGGCCTTGGGTCATGGGAATCTGAACTAACTTCCAAGGTAGCCATCGTCTTCGAGTGCGGGAAATAGACACTTCGTCAATTGACATATCAATGCCTTATTTAGAGAACATCATTTCCATCAATGGAGGCCATGGCGAACCTCGTTAATTCCTCGAGCCGCAATAGCTTTAATACCCTTGATGGTTTTTCATCGAAGGGTCATGGAAGTCGATGATTCCCGTCTCGACTTATATGCGTTGGTTTTGACCAGTGCCATATTTTGCCTTGCGTGAGTTCCTTCGTGGGAGCTGAATTTCTTTTGCGCCTTCATGTCGTCGAACTTATCTCTGAGCTGGAAGGCCTTGAAACTATTTGTGTTTTCGAGACCCAAAATTTTTTATCTTGGTAGGCCCCTTAGGGCTTTTATTCCATTTTCTGTTTGGCTTATTTTTCTGCTTTCATCCCTTCAACCTTTTATTGTTCGGTCATCTTCTTAGTATGTTGCTTCGGTAGGCATACTCTGTCAAGGAGACGCCAAATTAATATCGAAGTCTTGGTGAATTGCAGCAGCTACCTTTATAACAAATATGTTTGCATTGAATTGTCTCCAAACTTCTTTTTGAAGATGCTTTAATGGAGATCAATCTTAAAACAACATGTAACAAAGGCTGTAAAGAAAGAACAAAGGTTGTTTGATGCAACCCAAGATCTTCTGAACAAAGAAAGAGAAGTTTCATATCTGAATTTCAGAATGGTTTCGGCGAAAATTCAGAGGTGAATTTCGATGGGATAGGGTTTATTCGAGATCTAGAGAATTAACTCTTTGATGATCTAGAATAGGGGAGTTCTTACAGATTTAACTCTTTAGCAATTAAGTTGTTCAATGATGAACAGAGATTCACTTTCTTTGGAAACAGAAAGAAAACTTAGATTAAAACTTTAGAATTTTGGAATGCATCAACAACAACGCATCAAGTGGTATCAGAGAAATTTGAACACAGAAACCTGAGTGACTTTCCTTCTTATTCTGCGAAAAAAAAATTTTCGGTTTTGGGGTTTGAATTTTTTTCGTTTCTTAATTTTGCAAGGCTTTTGATACATAAACAGCTTTAAAAAAAAGATCGACGAAAAAAAACAAAGAAAAGGAAAAAGCTTAAAAAATCTGAAAAAGCTGAAGAGAAATCCAGCTTCTTGTGGTAAAGGGGTTGCAGCTGTAACTTCCACTACAAGTTTCAACCCTTGCTATTGAATTCTTTTCTCTCTATATTTCTGAAAATTTGGGGATTTAGGGATTTGATTCTGAGGTTTGATTTGATTTTGTTCTTTGTTGAGCTTTCAATTCACAGACTTTCAGAAAGACCACAAAAAATCGAGATACATACAGAGAGTTGAGAGGTTTCGGCTAAACTGTACTAATCTAACAAACTTGCTCGTGTTTGATTGGTTTAATTGCAGGAGCTGATCCGAAATTTTTTTCTGCAAAATAGGAAAATTTTGGCAACTATCAAGCCAAAATCGAGGCGTTTTTGACTAAGTTAACATCTGTTTAAGTTTTGATAATTTTCTTTTACAGGTAAACATGTCAGGAACTGATAAGGATTCGTAAAGCTCGCGAGAGCCACCACCTATACCGCTCAACATGTTGCAGATCGATGCGCTTGTTGCTGAAGTCATTAAAGCTATGAATAAATCTAATATTCAGTCTGCTTCTAACAATGAACGTGATGTGCAGGAATCGTAGGCTGCTCGAAAGGCGAAAGAAAAACGTGAAGGCAAGAAAATCATGGGAGAGACCTCTTACGCAACTGTGTATTCTGACGAGGAAGAGGAATTGCTTCATGAACTAGCCGAGTTCTCCACGCCTAGGAGGCCAGCAAACTGACAGGCACAGATTCGTGTTGAGGACATCATGCTAGGCCACTACACTCCACAGAGAGGGCAAAGACAAGCTCCTGTACTCGCAGTAGATGATAGTCTGGTAAATCTAAAGATTAGAATTCCATCTTATAACGGGAAAGCTGATCCTGATGCTTATTTGGAATGGGAGAAGAAGATGGAGAATGTCTTTGATGTTCAAAACTTCTTTGAACCGAAGAAGGTGCGGCTAGTAGCAACAGAGTTCAGCGGCTATGCCCTCCATTAGTGGGATCAAATCGTCACTACCAGGCACAGGACAGGTGAAGCTCAAGTTGCTTCTTGGTTTGAGCTCAAAACGCTTATGAAATGGTGTTTTGTACCTGCTCATTACAACAAAGACGTACATCAAAAACTTCGTAGGCTTATTCAAGGACTAAAATCTGTTGATGATTATTTTCAGGAGATGGAAACTCTTATGATACGTGCTGGTGTCGATGAAGATGAGAATGCAACAATGGCGCGTTTTCAGGCTGGTCTAAATCGAGAGATTCAAGAAAATCTGGAAATGTACGAATATGCTGATGTTTATGAGCTGTTGCATAAGGCTAATCTTATAGAAAAGAGGCAAAAAAGGAAGGCAACCTCTCGAAATTTTCCAAACAATTTTCGGTCTCCTAGATCTGAAGTTGTTGGCGGCAAATTGAAGGAGGAACCGAAGAGCTTCTCACGTGAAGACAAGAGCAAACCCACTCCTGCTCGGTCTCATGATGTTAAGTTCTTCAGGTGCCAAGGATTTGGCCATTATTCAAGTGAATGCACTAACAAGGAGGTGATATTAGTTCTGGACAGCGGAGAACTTGTGTCCGAAGATGAGGAAGCTGCGAATTCGGAAGAAGAGACCATCGACTATCCTGTTTATGGGAAACTCTTGGTCACACGGAGATCACTTGCTGTACAATCCACCCCGTGTGAGACTGATCAAAGGGAGAATTTATTTCATACTCGTTGTTTAGTTTCTAATAAAGTCTTCAATTTGATTATTGATAGTGGGAGTTGTACTAATGTTTTGAGTGAACTTTTTGTAGGAAAAACAGGGGTGGAGAAGAGACAACATCCCACGCCATATAGGCTGCAATGGCTGGTGGAGGATGGCGACCTTAAGGTGACTGAACAGGTGACGGTTCCCTTAAGTATTGGCCGATATACTGACGAAGTCGTCTGTGACGTTTTGCCCATGGATTCGAGTCATCTTCTGCTGGGAAGACCATGGAAATTCGATAAGAAAGTTGTCCATGATGGATTTAAGAATCGATATTCTTTCCAACATAAAACTATGAAGATCGTGCTGGCTCCTTTGTCACCTTAGGAGGTTTATGTCGATCATATGCATCTCAAATGACAAAAGTCTGAACCTGGGAGTAGCTCAAAGGCCATGTCAACCACAGGTAACAAATAGGTTCTACATATAGCTAAGGTAAGTGATATTATTAAAGTTATGCATCTTTCATAGTCTTTGTTATTAGTTATTTCTAAAGGACCAATACTTTCTGCTGAGCTTTCACCGGAGCTTCCGAGTGATCTTAAGAAATTATTGCAGGAATACGCAGATGTTTTTCCTGAGGAAATGCCGTCTGGTTTACCTCCTATTCGTGGAATTGAGCATCAAATCGACTTCGTTCCAGGAGCTTCTATACCCAATAAGCCTGCATATAAAGCAAATCCGGAAGAAACTAAAGAGATGCAACGACAGATTGTTGCTTTAATGGAGAAACAACACATTCGGGAAAGCCTAAATCCTTGCGCAGTAGCTGTTCTACTCGTGCCTAAGAAGGATGGAAGTTGGCGCATGTGCGTCGATTGCAGAGCCATCAACAATATCACTGTAAAGTATCGACATCCTATTCCTCGTTTAGATGATATGTTAGATAAACTGCATGGATCCTGTGTGTTTTCTAAGATAGATTTGCGTAGTGGTTATCATCAGATTAGAAAGAAAGAAGGTGATGAATGGAAAACTGCATTAAAGACTAAATATGGATTATATGAATGGTTTGTTATGCCTTTTGGATTGACGAATGCACCTAGTACATTTATGCGTTTGA
>OVAN01006319.1:0-21529 GCA_900406275.1 Anastatica hierochuntica
TTTCGAAATTAGTTTCCTTTACCAATCATCTTTTTCCGCCTTAGCCCGTAAGCACATCTAAATCATATAGAAACATGTTTTATCTATCGCCAAACATCATCAATCAACAAAATTTCAATTCATATTCTACCATTCTCAAGACCAGATGAAGTTTACTCACAAAGACCCGTGAACCCCCAAGGGTTGTCATAAATCCCTTGAAAACTCATTACTTTAGAGAGAAACTGAGATTAATGATATGGTTAATGATGCACACAAACTATATTTGAGCTGAAAATGAAATATGTAAAGATGAGAAGACATGAAGAGCATGTGAAGAATGAATATTAAAAACAAAAATCAAAGTGATATCAAATGCATTAGAATCTTACAGGAATCCAAAATGAAAGTGATTACAAAGAGTTCTAGAAACAAGAAAAGATCATCCAAAATCTACTAAATCTATGGTTTAGGTAGCTTACGGTTTACAATGGCTAACAATGAGTATTTATACGAAAATGGGTGGAAAAACTCGTAATGATCGATCTCCACTCGGTGATGAGGTCGATCATTTCTTCTGGAAACTTCCATCTATTTTTTCAGGTTTTGATCGACCTCCCGATTGACCTAAGGTCAACCGTTTCGAAATGATCGACCATATGATCGAACTTAATTATCCTTTTTCTCCATGTGTTCCTTTTCTTTCCCTCTTGGCTTGATTTATGCTTCTTCCCCATATTATCAAGTTTCTCTTTGCATTCTTCAAGTTCCAAGACCCTACAAAATGCAATAGAAATGAATGCAAATGCAAAGAACCTAAAACTAGACTCATACTCGTAAAACTGATGAAAAAAATGCACTAAAATGCATTATCTACAAGCGAAACACTAATGAAAACATGCACTAAAATGCAATATTTACAAGCTAAACACTAATGAATACATATATTAAATGCTATTAGTTATGCGTTAAATTATGAACACTTCATCTATCATTTCTTTCGAACCAAACTCAGTCCCGATGACAGTGAAGATGAGCCTAGTACATTCCTAGCTAGTTCATACACAAGATGACCTCGTTCTTGTCGAGTTGGACTACGACCAAGTCAGCTAGCATCTCTATATCTCCGACTCTAACTAGAATATCTTGGATCGAGCCTAGTGAAAACATCACTTACCTACTTGCGGCTTTCACTATCCCATATTTTTTTCTCTCGTTCCTTCTGGAACAATATGTCGTCGATCATTTATAGGCTAACAAAGCAATGAGAAGCTCCAAAATGAACATGGTGTGTGTTGTAACACCACAATGTTTAACGTCCCTAGACATTCATCTAGAATGTTAAGTACCTAAATAGTTTGTGCATCCCGTATGCAATATGCTTAAATTGAATGGGTTTAGGCAACGACTTATCGGTGATCCCATTGTAGTATCCGATATTCACCACTTTCCTTCGACAGTTCATAAATTCATGGCACTCCAACCTGCCTCATGGCTTATGGCTTGCTTCCTCCATGGTTCACTTTCTGTCCCACTTTTCATTCCACCTGCATTATTGGACAATCCCTTTTGAAGTGGCCTGCCTTTCCGTAGTGGTTACAAGTCTTGGTCTCATCACTAGTCGCTTTATGCCTTTACTCCATCGGTGGACAGTTTTGGATTTCGTGGTTCTTACTTCCACATCTTGCACATGAATTGATCACCTTCTAGAATTCTCCAGCATGCCTCTTTCTACAAGTCATGCATTCATTGGTTTTCCATCTGACTTGTTGGATTCCTCATCTTTTTCCCATTTCCTCTTTTTATTGTTAGTCTTAGAATTAGACCGAGCCTTATTCTCAGCTACGCTTCTTTCCTTCTCTTCCTCCAAGTATAGTTCCATCATGGCTTCCCTCTCAACCAATTTTGACATTGAATTGAAGGTTTAAACGAGCAGTAGATGCGAATTTCAACCCTTAGCCCTCAGATGAACCGATGAAGCTGAGATTGCTCATCCTCCAACTCTCTCCCTATATACCGCCTTAGGCGATTAACTTCCTCTTCATACGCTTGAATTGTCCTATTTCCTTGAGTGAGGTTCAAGAAGGTCTCTTCTAATATGTTCCATGCTTGAGAAGGGGAATACTTCCTACCAAATTCCGCTTCAAACTCTGCAAAGGTGCATATATGGGCACCCATGCATTTTTTTACAGCAAGCCATCAATTGTGTGCATCCCTTTCCAGGAAGTGGACCGCGATATCCTTTTGGTAGTCTTCCAGACAACGAGTGGAACTGAAGTTCTGGACCATCCTGCTCTTCCATTCATCCGCCTCAATTGGGTGTGAGCTTCCATGGAAGTGTTGTGCCTAATATAAAGACAGACAAGGTCTAGCACACTGAGATAGTCCATCTTCTTTTAGGCAGACTTGGCCTGTGGAGGGTAAATCTTAACCACATCAGGGTGGACCAGGTTTGGCCACCGGTTTTTGCCACAACAGATTGTGCCTTGGTAACACTAGCCGACACAAAGGTTTGATGTTCATCGTGTTCCACAACTCTTAGGTTATTAGAAAAACTATAGGATTTCCTCCTCCAGCCACACCAGCATGGCGTACAACCTTTGATGGAAAAATTGCATTAAAGTCTCAGCCCTCCTCAATATTTTCGTTATTGCGGACTTCAACATTCAGAATAGGATTCTTCACTCCAAGAGTCTGATCCCTTGGCTCCTTACCCTGATTTTCAACCACAATACCGATTGAAACACCAATTTTATAATCATGCCTTTTTTATGCGTCCCCAACAACATTACTTATTTCGACATTCTTGTATTTTTTACTTTTCTACGTTTTGATTCTTTTTCCTATCTACAGAATCACATAATTTAGTTCCTAACTTTTATCTGAATCCTGCATAATATAACAACAAAACAATGGTGAGACCATGATCATGATTAGGTGGTGATCCCCAATAGGTGCAAGCATGCTCTGATACCATTTGAAACACCCCATCTACGACTCCCTAAGTCTGCGAAGTTTGTTCCCGCTTGATTCACTAAGTGAACCAAACCCACCAATTCATTTTAATGATATATTCTTTATACTTAGTCATTTTTGAGTTTTTTATGATTCATTGAGGTTTTGTTTAGAGTTTTATGCATTAGAATCAGAGATAATCAAACAAATCTAGGTATTTATTCATATAATTAGGATTTTATACAACTTGACAATTTGCTAATAAGTTATTACAATTTAATGTACACTCTTAGTTTACCTAGACTGATCACCACCCATACTTCCTAGCCATTGGTTTCGCACGATCAAGTAAAGTCCTTCTCGCGATCCACTTCATCACTTTAAGTTAAATAGGCGTAAGTAACTCGGCAATTACTTAGCGAGGGCAAACATGTCGCCCATATGCTTAATGCCTTAGAGAATGCATGGATGATGTGGTTCATATTGTTAAGCCTTATCCTTTTATTTAACCAGAATCATCAATCTGATCCAAGGCTTAACGTTAATGGTTTGGTCGAGTCTTGGTGGATTCAATTTGTTCCCCAAGTATCTCACCTTACCGCGTTTACCCTTCAGATCTGAAATGTGATCTAGGCCAACTTAAGCAATTTAGTGAACATCCGGCCAAATAATGCAAAAATGATGAATAATCAATTATTTAGTCAAGCAATTAATAAAAAAACTTGATGCAATACTATAATTTATCGAATGATCATTTGTAATATTCAGGCAGTAAGCCACAGTCGCACACTTACCTTGGCCTAACGGCTTGTATGAACATCGACGATGTGCTCTAACTGGTGTCCTTCCTTGGCTGGAACTTTTGACCAAGTCTCCTTTTGCAGTTCCCTTGATTCGCACTTTAAATACCTTAATAGAATTTTCGAGTGTTCTCTCTTTGTGCGTATTGATGGAAAAAATTCTACCTAAGCGTCATATTTATAGGATCCTTTGAGATAATTAATCCTCAATCGCCCATGGAGACGCTCCCTTTCAAATGTCCTTCAAAAATAAGTTTTTCTTATCCAAACTACTTGGAACATGTGTTGCCTTTAGGGGATAACTGCTAAACTGCATGGAACATGTGTTGCGGCTAACTTCTCTTACTAGAGCACTCAACTGGTCAACTAGCTCACCCAAGGTCACCCAACTACTGACTAGTTGCACAAGCTAACCCAGTTGTCGAACACTACTTCCGGCTTAGTTGAGCTACTAAACAGCTCTGTCCAACTAGCCCAGCTCGAGTAATCAGCTGGTTCAGCTCATTACCAATATGCTTGAGCTAAATTTCTCGTCCTTGAACCGGTTATAACCCTTTTCCCCCAATCTTGACCTATATTTCCGAGTTCTTGGTCATGGTTCAGACTTGTTTTAGCCATTCAATCCTTCTGAGATCTTGGCCATGTCCCACATTAGGATTCCCTTGGATATGATGATCTTTGATTCAGTTTAGACCACATGATCTTCGATTTGATCTCAATCCTTCACATTGATCCCGATACGGCCAAGTAGCTTATATTCTATCCATGATCAAGTGGATAAGACTAAGTCATGCTCTATCCAAGGCCAAGTACATGGTCCATCTTGTCCAACTATACCCACCCCCTTATAATAGCTCTTTAGCCTTTTTCTGATCTGCCATCAATAGATTCCTTATGTATGAGGAGTTATTGAACCATTTCATGTCCAAATTTTAAAAATTTAGTTCAGTTTTCCTTATCATTTCTACCACTTGTCCATCTTTCTCGACCAAGACATGTCCGGAAAGATTTATTACATATCGAAGATGTTACAACACCCTCAAGCACTCTTCATGGACTGAAAATCTTTAGTAATTTTGCTCAAATGCAAGACTAGAGGATTATATTCTATGGTAAAGAAGTTGGTGTTGTATGCAACAATATATCTCATTTGGCGAGAGGGAAATTTTAGGATTCACTTGGAGGTAGCAATCACAATTGACATTGCTTTCAAGAACCTTAATCGATCAATTCAGGGCACTCTGCTTGCACACCAAGAAAAGAAACAATGGAGAGACCTCCTAGCTTGTTGGTTAGCTCATTCGTAATATAATAGTTATCCTTTAGTATGTAGTATAGTTTCATGGGCTTTTTTATAACCCTCAAAACAAGAGAAAAACCATTGTAACACCTAAAAATTCCTTTTGTTAAATATAATTAACATTCTATCATAACTTAAAAAAGAAGAAAATTCATTCAGTGACAAGATAAATAAGCTCAATTAGTCAATTTCTATTATAGTAATCCATTTAATGAGTATTAAATTAAGCTAATCTTCCGATAGTGATTTAAAATCATTAATCATTAAACACAAAACTAAAAATCAACAAAACACCTTAGTCGTCTATTTTTATAGACTAAGTCTGAGATGCACAGTTAAAGTTCTTTTAGGAATTTCATTGAACACCGTTCGGTAGTGAAATTTATCCAGTCTAGAACTCGAATATCATATCAAATCTAGCTTTAATAACTCTTAAAATATGTGAATCAATATGAATCTAACCCCAAACATCATAATCAACATCTAAACATCTCTAATTTACCTAGCTTACGATTCACATATAAAGATTACTTACTCATAATCAACAAACATGTAAAAACATAAGAAACATACATAATCATGATTAAGAAGAAGACTAAAAGAAGAAAGAAGCACTTTAATAGAAATTATCTAAAGATACAACAAATTTTTTTTATCTTAGCATAAAAGAGACATGATAAATTAAAACTTAGGTTAAAAAACTTTTTAAGAGTGTATTTATAGGTAAAGGGATCGAATCGGGTTTTCCATGATAAATCGGTCGAATCCCAATTTTTAAAATAATTCCCAAAAAATTGTCTTGCAACACAGACCGATGGCACAACCCGATTGTGATGTTCGAATTACTAATCGTCATGTCAGCGGATGGTGTGTTGATCGATTGAGTGGCCTACCATAAGCTAATGATCGTCCCTACCGAGCCAGTTGTTGGCATTGGTCGGTAGCAACATCTAATGGCCATCGCTTTGAATCAAGGCTCATGCGGACTCGTCAGTATGCGTCGTACGAAGGAGTCGTCTAATAGCCAAGTTGTGTCCTTCATTACTTCGCTCTTTTAAATTCTGAATCTACCTCCTCGAACTCCTTCTCGAAGATATTCATCTAGGTACTTGAAAAAGAGGTAAAAAAATAAAAGAATACAATGCAAATATGCTTGTTGACACAATCTAATGATTTAATCAGAAACTAAAACTAATAATAAAACATTTAAATGTGTTAAAAAGAGTTTGAAATGCAATAGAAAACAATGCCTAAAACTGATTAAATTGTGTAAACATCATCAAACCAGTAGTTTTGAAAATAGGTTTTCAAAAGTGATGTTTCTCAGAATTAATTGACCACACCATACAAAAAGTTATATTGAAGTAAGAAGTTAATGTTTGTGTAGACACCCAAGCTCAAAACCATTTACGTAGTTCTATTTTTGGTTTATTGTTCCTTTATAATAACAAGATTCCGGTATTATAATTTTTAAACCTTTTTGTTTTCAAAGACAAAAGAGTGACAACTTTTTGTGGTTTGATTCAAAGGGTAAGTCATTTCATGCCCCATGCAATGTCACTAGAGGCCACGCCTCTGAACCTTTTCACTCCCTCTTTTCCACCAAAAGCTGACTTTCTCCCTCTCTCTATGCATGTATGTATGTATGTTCTTTTGATGTTATACACTTTTTATTGACCATGCATTTTTGTTGACAGCCAACACCAAGTGTCTCAAGTAAGAAAAAAAATTCTTACTAAGAAACTATAAGAATTATAATGGTTTAGTATAACTATTTGTCAGGACTCCGGTAAATAGCATGCTGGAATATGAGTGTACTAGCAGTGATGGAGTTCAAGATTGACTGTTAACTCTTTATGACCGTATTACCCATACTTCAGTTGTTTGTGTTTGTGTTTGAGTTTTCATTTAGTGAACATTTTTTTGAGGCAAACCTACAATTTTCAGTTTTTCACCATGTTGGTTATGAATGTTTAATTTCTTATATATTTTTTGTTAATGAGCTTTGCAGTTTTTATATTGTTATGTAATACTATATTCAACCCCGAAAAACGTATTTACAACTAGTGTATCTTTAGAGTGTTACCAACCATCTTCCTTAAATGCGATCTGCGAGCCTTTATTCTAGCTTGAGTACGTGATGTCTTAATACAAATTTTAGTTGGATAAACGGACTAGGCTGAATGCTTCGCATTCAAGGCCGAAAATGATCGAGATAGAAGAATGGACAGAACAAAAGGTTGGAATCGTCCATTAATTTGTATATCTGGATTGATTATAGCCATAGTTATAGCTCAAGATATTCCACAACCAACTTAATAGGACATCTTACCTTGTCCTAACTTCGATCCATTAGTGCCTCGTCTTTTTTATCTGAGAAAGTGCCTTGAACAAACAGCATTTTCTAGTTCAAAAAGTATTGCACTATCAACAGGAGTTAGTTCGCGTAGATTGTTATCAACTAAATTAATTAGTTGTCTATTTTTATTAGGAAAACGTAGTAAGCATAAAATTGTTGGGGAGCACATGGTTCTTAGTACAAGTACAATTCGATGAGGAACAATGTCTCTCTGAAAGCATCTCAAAGTCTGTATGTTTTGCTGTATGATCTTGGGAAATGAGCTTTTAACCCCAAAAACATCATTATTCTTGGTGCATGCCAAACTCCTCTCTGCGTTATTTGTATATAATAAATAAATCAGTGACTTAAATAGTCGTATAGTTTTCATTTAAGTATTGTTCTTGGGATTATTAAAACACTTCATATCTAAATAATTGTAATTCGACAGGTATAATGTCATCATGCCTCGCACTCCAACCGTCTCGTTTTCTGGCTTTACTGAAAATCCCAGCTTTTATTTATTTAACCCTACAAAATACCAAAACACAATTTTAAAAAGGGCAACCTCTTTATATATTTTAAGAGTAAAGACAACACACATAACCAAAAACAAAAACCATTTTACGTAATAGGTTAATTATAATTTGACTCGGTCAACTCGTTGAATATTTTCGTAATTAAATATGTCTACATACCACATTTTGTACTAGCAATGAACAAATTGCTATTGGTATACATTTTTAGCTATTTATGAAGTTCATACCATTTTTATTGTGAATATATTTTTAGTAAATATATAATAACTTATGTAGTAAATATATTTTATTTTTTAAAAATTTTAATCATTTTTGGATTAAATCACAATTTTTTTTTAAATACCTTAGTTGGAATTTTTAGATAAATAGATACATAAAAATATTCTCTTGTTTTGGTGAAAATACAATAAGAGTATTTATATTAAAGTTTTATTTGGTCTTTGTGATTTTTTAGTTAATGCATTAATTAAGATTACCAAAAAACATTAGATTATCTTATCCAATATATATAGTAATTTATAAGACATCGAGAAAGATGGTTTTGCATCTCCTGAGCCACGTACGTCAACTAACACAAAGTTTGAGCTAATATAAGTTTTTATTACTTGGCGACAGCCAATAATAAGAAAATTGAAGCTAGAGAATGGTGTGGATGTATGCATGAGTGAACTAATGCAATCTGTTGTATATATTCTTTTGATATGCACAATCTGTTGTACATATACGTGATATAAATTATGGTTTGCTTCTCGCATGATATATATATTTGAGGTAAAAGGATATAATTTGTAATGATAAGATACATTAATTAATGAGGAATATACTGCTCATTAATTAATACCTTAATACCTTATGTACTACTAATTAATACCTTATGTACGTTGAATAGGTATGCGAAATATCTTAAAACATTTGTTGTCTTGATGACGCAGGTAAAATGCTGGTTTTTATTATATTATGATTGTGGATTGAGTCCTCCATGCAGCTAGATTAATTGGTTCAATATAACAATAATCTATGTATATATATTTGTAGGTCTTTGGTACAAAAACATAATAAATGGGTAAAACACTGAAGATAATATGAAACACGTACATTTCAAAATTATCATGTTTTTGGAATAATTCTAAGCAATTTGAAAGTTGGTGTCATCCACTTTTAAATAAGAAAAATATTAGCTTATTTTCTTTTTGTAGATTTAGATAATTATCTTCCTGTTTATTTTTTCTAAAGATATGCATATATCTGGTGACGAAAAAAAAAACTAAAATACGTTTGTGTGTGTATAACTATAATAATAATAATAATAGTGAAATATATGTACCGAGATTGACCTCATAAGAAGTTTTGATATAACTATTGCCCATTACTTTGTATAATTGCAAGATTGACCTCTCTATCTCTCTGCAACGCTTTCATCTCCACAAGACTCCAAACAAAGAGAATTGATAGAAAGTGGAATTTGCAAAATTTATTCTCTGCCTTCTCTTTTCCTCTCTTATCATTAAGACACATACATATATCTTCCTCTCTCTCTCTCTCTCTCTCTCCCTCTAGCTAGCTAGCTCCATGGCTTCTCCGGTCTCCGGCCATGCCTAGACTTCTTGATCTCTCGTCTCCATCTAAGAACCCTAATTTATCTTTTCTCTTCCGTCTCCCCTCATGTTGAGATCATCCATAACGTTTCCTCTCGCTTCCCTCCGGCTTTCTGTGGCTTTTCCGGTCATCGGATACTGCCATGGTTACTGCTGCTGAGTCCTCTTCCTCCTCCTCAACACTTCTTCTTCCATATGGGTTTTACAACGGTTTTGCTTATATGAGGTTATTACAAAAGGCTAATCACTTCTCTGCCGTCTCTGAGGAAGACGACCACAACAACAATAAACACATTCGTTTAGGATCTGCTAATCATCACCACCAAGTTTGTAGTTTCATGGCCGATCAAGAAGAGCCAAGAAGTACTCCTTCTAGGTTAAGCTCCAAGGAGGACAAAGACGACACTAGCAACAACAATAATAATAGTAATAACAACGACAAAGAAGCCGAAGATGATAATGAGATGAGACAACAAGGATGGCTCCGGTTAAGTATAGGCGAAGAGGACGACGTTAAACCGGATCTTAACCATCGGCAACAACATCAAACCGATCCGACGTCGTCTACGAGAGACTCTTTTTTGGAGCTAAACCTTTTCTCTGGAGGTTCAAGTAGAGAAGGAGCTAGTCTTCCATTAATGTCATCTCTCTTTCATCATCAGAATCAACCAAGAGGGATGATGATGAATCCGTTGATGTTCCCTAACAGGCCTGAGGAGATGATTGGTTCTTGGGCTGCTGCTTTGAGAACCCCTTTTGTCCCACAAAACCTAATGCAACCATCATCATCATCATCATCTCCTTCTTTGATGATGCCTTTGATGGGACCCTACTTTGGTCGCTCCAATTTTCAGCCGCAGTTTATAGGGAATCATAGTAACAATCCGGACTCGGTGGCTGGTCCAAGCTCGAGTTTTCGAGTCATTGATCCTCCAAGACGACCCCATTCTGGCATTTGGTTCCTCCTTCAAGCTTCTCAAAACCAGTAAGTACTAAACTTCCTAGCTACTTTGTTATGTAAGGTCATTAATTTCTTGATTCGAAAAAAGTAAGTACAACATCTGAATATTCAAGATTCATGTTTTTAGTTTTCATAATTAAGTGTTTCCAAAATGTTATATGACTACATTTTTTTTTGAGAAAATAAGTTGTTGCTTTTGTCTTTGTTGAAACGTTTTAGGACCATAGAACCATTCTTGCCTCAGATACCAAAGAGCTACTTGAGAATCAAGTAAGTACTTTTCATTTATTAAGATTCTTACCATTCTCACTATAGATTTCTCAAAAGCAGCTAGGTAATTAGTAAGAGTTGAAAGATAAAACGACGTTACGATTATGAAATGATTGTAATTGCTAATTAATTTCGGTTTTTCCTTGGATTTGGTAGGGACGGGAAGATGACTGTTCGACTATTGATGAAATATTTGGTGAATAAGTTGCGATTGGAGCACGAATCTCAGGTTTTTTTCTTCTAATCCAATCCCATCTTTTTCAATTTCTCTTTCTTTTATTGTTCTAGATTCCATGTAACACGTTGCTTGCCGTAACTACAATCTCCTAACTTAACAAAAATATTTAAAAAATCTAAAAAACGTTTACATAAATTCTCTTTAAGCATA
Organism: Anastatica hierochuntica; assembly: GCA_900406275.1. Taxonomy (NCBI): domain Eukaryota; kingdom Viridiplantae; phylum Streptophyta; class Magnoliopsida; order Brassicales; family Brassicaceae; genus Anastatica; species Anastatica hierochuntica. Next base: position 11,126 of record OVAN01006319.1, read on the forward strand.
AAAGATGATGACAACAGTAGGACAAAAACAGAAACATATATGTAAAAGAAAAGAAGTAAACGTGGAGAAGGTAGATTCATGGGGGTTGGTGTACTGAGGAACATGACAGCAACATAGGAACTAAATTGCCACAAAGTGTCTCCATGTCAATTAGGTCACAAGTAGATGTCGTTGCTAGGTATAAGCCGTTTTGTTCTTTCTTTGTTTTATCTGCCTTTTTTATCCACAATTTGATTTTCAAAACTTTTCTCCTACTTTGTCTTGCTTGCTCCTTTTATATAGTTTAGGGGTAATTGATTAACGGTCGAGCCACTATTTAGTGATCAAAACCTCATTAGAGATGAGTGCACCCTTTTATTTATTTCTCTTGTACACATTATATATATGGCAAGCCACCTACCAACCTATACAAATATATACACACCCATACTAATTTATGGAAACTGATTCTCTAAAATGCAAATATTTGTGTTTACGCTTTAAAATTTTATTTGACTACATTTTAAAACAACATATTAACTTTTTTAATCAAACTTATTTTGGGAATTAGAAACGCAAACAAGGAAAAACAATTTTATACCGTAGGTGAACATTTTTTAAAAGTATTAGTTCCTCTTGAGCCAGTCTGAAAATATAAATAAAGTTTTTCTTAGAATTTTAAGATACTCAAGATATCAAAATCAAGAACAACAAACTTTAAACGTAAGTAATGAGTTTTACTGTTTTGGGAAATACCTTGAAACATATAACCTATCTATAATTTTACATGAAATAGATATTTTGTTTTTCTTTACTACAGTTTAAAAGAACGTAGAACCGAAAAAGAAAAAAGGTCACTCCTTCTAGAAGATTTTAAGCTTAACCACATCGATCAACTGTAGACAACTAAAACAAATAGCTCAACTAGCTTGGAGATACTAATTACAACGACACCAAATTGTTTGTATGTCACATTACGTGCATAACATATAGATGTGTATATATATACATATCATTTACGTACAATTGTTACTATAGCTATATTTGCACGCTTCTTGCAGAGATAGTTATGATCTCGAATGATGGATACAATAAAGTAAGTTCATATCATATGCATGCTAACTTATTTAAAATCTTACGAGTCGAATTAATTGATGAAACAAAAAAGTGTCCTTCCCATTCATTTTTTGGTGAAAGAAATAGAATTCAATCCTAAAATTACGTACGATGCTTCTCGTGCAAATTTTAATCATTGGTTTTTCAGTGCATTTATGCGCTTGCTTAGATAACTTTTTTATGATCCTGACTTCATAATTACAATTTTTAATGCCAACGAATAATTACAAAAAAATATCGAAACTTCTTTTCTATGCTAAGGTATCATTATTCAATAGTTCAGTAATTATAATGTGCATGGAACGTCACTGATGGCGTGCATTTGATATTTAGCAAACGATGCAATATTATTGCTTTAATCCTTAGGTGACCCCCTTTCTCTAATTTTTTGTTTCTTTTTTTTTTCTTTTCCTTCTAACATTTTCAAGTACATATTATAAAGCCACACACACATGAATCTTTTGGAAGTCGTACAAAATGGCATGAGACTTTTAAATAAACATGTTTAAAACTAGCTAACCTTATCTATACGTGTGTGTGTGTTTTAAGAATTTGCTTGCTTGCTTTGATCCATGCATTTATATATAATAAAAACAATTACTGAAAAGGAGAATGAGATAAAATTAATAGAAATGATCTTCTAGTGTTTTTGAATATAAAAATATGTCTGGTAGTTGTATGCATGTTTTCCGTAATAACATTCCTGCTTAAAGGTTCATTATATAGTAGATTAATATGGAGCACAGATTAATTAAACTATAGATAATACTTATAAGTCAATTCAATGTTACAATTTATGAAAATAGCTGATTGTCTTTTTGCATTAACCCATGCCATGAAGTATGACAAATGAGATGAGGCAATCAATATAAAATTATGTAGGTAGGCATATCTTTGTAGTCTAGTAAAGTACATATGTGATACATCCATCATATTTTGATCAAATAATTTAGTTTACATTGACAAGCTGTTTATTTTTTGTCCATTCTTCTAAACTACAAAAAAATAATAGAAAAGTCTCTATAAGGTATATATCTGTTCAAATATTTTTTCAACTATACTTAACTATTAGCTTATACAGCATAGGGAAATTGTAATTTGATCACTAGTAGCATATTAGTGCGGATATAAATAAATGCAAAAATGATAGCATAGACCATTAATAAGCAGGTTTAAAAAAATTTAAGGGTTAATTTTAAACCTTTTAAATCTTGAGTCGTAAATTGATGAATCCATTACCAAAAAGGGTTAATTACGTCCACGGGCTCATCATGGCTGCTCTTTTATTAGATGATCATTAATTAAAGTCGCAATTATGTTCCTTCATTCATAGATATATGTATGTGTGTTTGTATAAATATACACTTAATTATTACATATTCCCTTTGTTTCTCAAAAATTAAAAAAATTATTAAGAAAATTTATTCTGATATTTTTCACACATATTAAAAAAATTATTAAAAAATTTCTTTATTAATACTTTTTTAAAAAAATGTCTTTCCAATTAATATATTAAAATAGTGAAGTTAAAACCGGAATTTTTCTTATATATTTGCATTGAAAATGTAAAACGACATTCATTGTGAAACAAAATTAAAATTTTAAAACGATACTTTTTATGATTTTTATGAAACGGAAGGAGTATATATAAATAATTCAATGATGTGAATGTGTGTATAATAGATTTGGGTAGGGAATAGGTATCAAGAGTGAATAATAAATATGAATGTAATGATTAGGCAGCCATAATCTGACTTCGTGGAGGCATTGTTCTTCCATTTTTGTCTTTCTCCTCCTTTTTAAATTTCCTTTGACTTTTTAGACGTAAGAAAACAAAAGGCTCTAAAAGCTAAAAGTATTCCAAAAATTTCAAAAATTCTTTTTGAGCACCATGAAATTTTCTTTTCTACTAGGTCCTCATTCCTTAAAATGAAAATAAAGAAATTCTCAAATGATAGCTACCCCAAAAATTATTACACCCCTTTATCGGTAATGAACCTAAAACACCCGTTGCTATACATTTGTTTTAAAATAATTGTATGTTTATTTTATTAAAAAAACTTTATTGCAACTCACCATAAATAAAAGATACCTCCGATCTGTCTTACTAACGAGCCTTGCACTTTCCTTGTTTTTCTTTTTGTAAAAATTCTGATTAAGTTTTCATTATATTCCGCATGAATTTTGTATTTAGACTATAGTTCTACGCTATCAACTTTGATATAGAAAACATCTCAAAAAGTGGTATGCTCATTTATTATATATTTAAAAATATTATCTAGCCAGAGATCCTAAAAACATTGGTTCTATTTAAAAAAAGAGCTCAATGGTTTAAAGCATCTCTTATATTTTTTTCTCTTATCCACATATACACAATTAAAAGGAGAAGCATATTGTAATAAAGTGATATAGATTAACAAAACCGTCATGCTTATGTTAGAAGTGGCTCATCATCAACACCAATGAACTCTTTTCACTGGCCTTGTTTTAGCTAATTATTTTGTTAGTGTCTCGTGTAGGACCCTTTCCTCACAAAACCCCTAATGAAATTTAGTGCTTCAAAAGCCTTTTCCCCATCAATCATACTCATGATATCTTCTTTAAGTGCTGCACTTTCTTTAATTTTCCCTTATCATCCATCCATTTCTATGTAAACTTTAGATGTTTTCCTTTTGATTCAAATCACATCTCGTTATTTACTAGAAAGAACTTGTTTAACTAACTTCTCCAGTATATTTTCTTCAACACATAGAAAACTTTGATCCAGCCACTAGTAAAACTAAGAGTTGGATTAATGATCCAACCAATTTTGTTATAAAAAATGATCCAACCAACTTTTGTCTATGGTTATAATTGTAAACTATTAGACCAAATATATATAGTATAATCTACATAAATTAATATCTCGATAAATCAATCATTTTCGGTTCCAAAGTGAGTTTTTGACTAAAATAATCTCTTGATAGATTAATAACTTTTTAAACTAATAAAATACTATTTATGAGATTTAACTGTATGTATCTATGTATAATAGAGAGAAATAATAAAACTCACGTCTCTTAAAGTCTATTAAACCCAAAATCTAGGCACCATATTTTAAACACATATAGAGGCCAATGAGTTTTTTAGGCTAGTACATATTCTAAACATAATAATCTGGTATCCACCATATATATAAAAAAGACTTAATTAACAAAAAAAAACTTATATACAGAGATAAATTGATAAATAATGTAATTTACGTCGGGGAAAAGCAATGCATGAAGTCGCCTTCAACAACAGAATCATTGCAATTTGCTGAAATAAAATTGCATTTTTAAAAATTTTAAAGGAACAAAATGGCACTAAAGAACAGAAAGGAGCCCATGACATTATATCTTTTCAAGTTAGTGATGCGATGCATGCAGAACATTTTAATATATATGCATTTCCGACTACGACTTTTATGGTCCCTTTTTTATATTCAATTTTACATTTATCTATTATGAATGTGGGTCCTTTAATAATAAAATATAAATATCAAGATGTTGATATGTGAGATAGAATACCACTTTCATCTGCTAACTATTTTATACTTCTAACCAAAGAATATAAATAATTACCAAAAATGTGGTGGTCAATTAGTAAGTGAAAAGAATGGATTTTAGTGCGACTTAAATTCAAAATGCTTTGGTAAAGAAGTCACAAATATTATCTACGGTTGCTATAAATCATTTTTTTAGTAACTTTGAAGTTCAAAACTGAAACACATATATATATATTTATATCGGGAAAAAAATATTCTAAATTAACTTCATTGTTATAAGAAAACAGCATCAGCGTCATAACCTTAGTCAGCAAAACGTAAAGAGAAGACTTAAAAACAAAAATTAACTTCGATATATGTGTGTGTGACTAAAAATGCTATTTGGGTCCAAACCTTAGTCAGCAAACGTAAAGAGAAGACGTGCATGAGATGATGCTACTCAGCTTCGTCCGCTTATAAATTACTTTCTATTTTATTTCGTCAAAATTTCATTATCCTATTCAATCTACAACTACTTTTTTTCCTTTGGAACGTAGTTTTTTTCATTTTAGTGATACTTTGGATGCTTCCCTAAAAAAAATTATAGGGGTGTATTGAATTGAGCATTAGAGGGATATGATTTTAAATGAGTGTTTAAAAGATTTTTGTGTATTAGATAAGTATTTTTGATTTTTCTTTTGAAAATTTTATATAATTCCACCTAAAATGATGTGATTTGAATCTTTGTATATATTTTTAATAAAGAAATTCTACTAAAACACTTTAAAGTCATTTAAAATCCATTATTTAAAATATTTTAAATAAAAATGAATTTAAAATTACATTTTAAAATCACTATTTCAATAACAGTAAATTTTATAACACTTTTTAAAATTATTGTTTAAATAATATGAGATTTCAAATTTTAATATAAATCACTTCAAATCATCTTTTGAATACATCCACCATATTAACGAAATTAAATACCTATTAGATCATTTTTTATTTAAAAGTAGTGATTTTTGTGAGGAAAAAGATATTATATGTATAGTAGGAAAAATATAAATAATTGTAGAAGCATGAGTTAGAACGGTCTGGCACATTCAGAAAACATAGGCTCCCAATGGTAATAGCGAATTATGGTGTGCGACATAATTAGATTACCTAGTGCGGTGCAGTTGAAATGCCGGTTCATGCGGAAGAATTGCAAACTACGGAAGAAGTGCGGTTTGTATAAAACATGCGGTACATGATAATAGTTGAATGGTAACAAAAATAAAATGCGGATAAAATAAGTATTTAAATGTTAAAAAATTAACAAACAATACAAGGTATATATTTTGTACACAAAAATAGATCAGTTATTTATTTAATAAAAACAATATTTTTATATATTTTTCTACAACAAATATATAATTTAAACATTTATTTAATAAATTTTTAATTTATAAATGTAAAAAATTAATTATTGTTACTAAGTGAATATTAGCATTAATATTTATATTTTCCAATTATTAAAAGTGAATATTATTTATAATAAGTATAGTACATGTATAATTATATTAAATTATTGAATATGTTTAAGTGACGTATGAATTTTTATAAAAGAATATATATATTTATGTATATATACTTATACACAGTAGAATTAAAACCGAACAACTCTGTTGACAAAAAAAAAAACTGAACAACTCTTATACGTACGCATAAGAAACAGTGCGGAGAAATACGTCAACACATGACATGTAAAACAAGCAAAATAAATTATTTTAAAATTTTGATTATTGTAGAATGTTTTTTTTTAATTCCCGCATCACACCTGACTTTTTGTGTGAATGGTGAATTAACTTAAGCCATTATGCAATTATACTTATACACAGTAGAATTAAAACCGAACAACTCTGTTGACAAAAAAAAAAACTGAACAACTCTTATACGTACGCATAAGAAACAGTGCGGAGAAATACGTCAACACATGACATGTAAAACAAGCAAAATAAATTATTTTAAAATTTTGATTATTGTAGAATGTTTTTTTTTAATTCCCGCATCACACCTGACTTTTTGTGTGAATGGTGAATTAACTTAAGCCATTATGCAATTATACTTATACACAGTAGAATTAAAACCGAACAACTCTGTTGACAAAAAAAAAAACTGAACAACTCTTATACGTACGCATAAGAAACAGTGCGGAGAAATACGTCAACACATGACATGTAAAACAAGCAAAATAAATTATTTTAAAATTTTGATTATTGTAGAATGTTTTTTTTTAATTCCCGCATCACACCTGACTTTTTGTGTGAATGGTGAATTAACTTAAGCCATTATGCCACACGTTAAAAATCGTACCACGAATCTATTACCATAGTTTGGATCGAATGAGTAACTACAAGTTTGGTTTTCCAAATAATTAGGTAACACCTCCGTCGATTTTTTTTCGGGTCTCACATTCTCTCTAAATTTGTGAATTCAGCCTAGCCTACCGTTGTGAACGCTCTTCCGAAATTTTTAAATTGTTCAATTTTTCTGTAAATCGTCACATGTTTTTTTTGGATTTTATCTTCACTTACACGATACTTGAAATAAAGTATCAAATATGTTATCCATCTTATTCTTACTCCAATATAAACACTTTTAATTAATGAGTTATATCATGACAAATGACCAAAATAAATGTGTTTTGTAATATAAGTAACTGAATCAATTCTTATAAACTCTCTTTATACACTATTAGGAGAGACTCCGCGCTACATGCGGATTTTATTTTAGTTATCTATTTTGATATATTTTAGATATAATATGTGTTATATCTAAATTTCATTATCTATTTTATCTTAAATTTAGTTTTTTCTATGCATTTTTCGTGTATTTAATTGTTTTCTGTTGTACTTTCGTTCATCTATATTTAATAGCACAATAACTTTAAAATTTTTAATTTGCGCTTTTGATTTTTTCTAAAATAATTTAAATTATTTCATCATATATTTTTTCTAATTTTCATCAGCTTTTTTATATATGATATATTTGTTATCTCTTTGACATTTTTTAAAAACGTATTTAACTATTGTTTTTTCTATTTTTCGTATATGAGAAACTTTTTAGCTCTCCGATAATTTTTTGAATGTGATTTTGTATTTTATAATTTTCTAAGTCTATTTTTTCAATTGTTTGAAGTTATTTTTTAGTTTTTTTTATTTTTATTTACATATTAAGTTATAAACTATCGATAATTCAAATATGAAAACTAAATCGTGCAAACGCTAAAAAATATTTATTTGATTTCTAGAGTTATTTAATTAGTTTTTCTGTTTTTATCAAAATTAAATTCAAATATTATTTAATTACTTATGTTATGCTGGTATAAAGACTTTGAAAAATGACAATAATTGATTTTTGTGCTCAATTAATTGACCACATATTAATTGTAATTGGTTTTTAAATGATGAGGTGTCATTCAATGGAGAGATGCCTTAAATTTTTATAGTATAAATTACTTCTTCCAAATATCACAAATTTATATGAAATAATTTGGTCTTACCTTAAATATGCACTTGTAAAATACTTTACAATGAAGACATTAGGGCATAACATAAAAGTCTATTTGGAAGAAAATACATTACACGATTAAAAAGAGTGGGCCACGAAATGATTAAGATTTTGGACAATCGTGGGTACCATTCAAAATTGTTATCAAGTAAATTACATATACAATGTGAATATGTGTTGCATAGTTTTCTTTGAACTTATTATATGTGAAAACAAGTGGTGGAGTCATTGTTAGTATTATTGGTCGTTCTTTAAAAAGCATTGCGTTAGAAAATCAAGAATCTCTTAGAAGTAAAGTATAGAGAGATGACATAATTACAACATTGCGTAGCCAGTGTGACACGTGGACTTTTCCATCACTCTTCTCTCCGTCACCTCCTACGAAGCAATGATCTCATTAAACCCAAATTTATTAAGTTATTACTATAACATTCTTTTTCTTGTCGCCTCACTATTATATACTAATCCAAATGAAAACGAGTGGAGTAGTGACCGTCGAGAATCGAAATTTGGTGAAAAATCGACACCTTTGAATTGATGAAGAATGTGCGTCGCATTTAACCACTTGATTAAAAACATTTTTCCGTTTCATATTTATTCCATTATGTACTTCACATAAATCACATTATCATTTGTGGTTCCCTCAGCATTTTTTATTTGTGATAAACCTGTATATGAAACTTTTTGTCATGAAATTTATTGATTTTTTGAAATGAATAGTACATCGTGGATAAATCTAGAATCTTGGTATTGAATTGTAAAAAATATAACCCTAGAGCTTTTCATCAATGACTTATTTGTTCATCTCATATCAACGGTACTATTGTTCATAGGACTAATACTATATGTGTTTATTTTTTTGTAAAATGAAAAGCAGGTAGAGATAAGATGCAGAGGACAAGAACTAGAGCCAGTGTTGACACTACAACACGTGAGAGATGCAATTTGGAGAGGAAGCAGAGACAGTTCTTCTCTTTCACAAAACTTTACTTTGCTTCCAAACTCATCAACCTCTGATCATCTTATGGTCCTCCACTATGGTAGGACTCCTCCTTAATTATATATCTATATATATTTTTTCTTATAATATTTCTCATCTATTTATCTTCATATAACACCATATCTTTCTCAATAAAAAATAACTGCCCACCCTTTTCTTCTTTCTTCTTTTAACTCAACAGCTCACCTCCATCTTTCTTCAAAAATTGATTTTTCTCTCTTTTTTTTTTGCGGGTGGGTTCGATTATTTATCTTCCTTAAAAGGCTTTTTTCTTGGTGCTATTTGTCGAAATGATCAAGAACGAAAAGAGTATCTAATTCAGTAGGAGTATGCAATGCCCCGATTGATGTTTTTATTGTTGTATCTTCTGGGGTTGCAAGTAACATTAACGCATGGAAAATGTATTATATATTTTAAATATACATTATTGTTTTCATGCTGTTACTATAACTATTGCAAGGTGACTCTTTTGACATGGTGTTATTATTTAGTTACTACTTCATGTTTGTGTGAGAAAATGGGCCTTCATTAGGCCTGTCACCGTACCAACTCCATGTCAAAGTTGCCACTTCTAAATTTAAGGCCTTTTGGGAAAGGCTTCATGCTTTCTTGGTGTAGCAACCACTAACCAAAAACTATGAATGTTGTTGACCAGTATCCAATTTTCAAGAAGCTAGAACAATATTTATCTTTTCTATTCATGTGAGGAAATCAGATTGAATCACTCTCTAGGAATCAATCCTTAATGCTTGAAGATCTCTGCTTGTTATGCAAGAAACTAATCAACACAAGAATTTAACGAGTTCCCCTCTCTCAAAAGGGTACGTCTCGTGTGATCTCCTCCGATCACAAACTCCACTAAGAATCTGAAGAATACAACAACAAGTCTCTCTCTCGTTACAATGAATTATCGAGAGAGAAGAAGAAGAAGAAGAACAACCAACAACTTAAGCTACAAGTTTTCTATCTTATATACTTGTAACTTAAACTTAATTGAATTGTTAATGAGCTTTTAAACCCAAAACATGCTTCTCCTTATTGTTGTAATGAGCCATATTACGAGGTCCATAACCGGCCCAAGTAGATGAAATGTAGACAACTAGGTTTTACAATCTCCACCTTTGTCTCATTTCTTCCTTTACGCCGCGAGAGAGAGAGAAAATACACCAAACCCTCCGACTCTCTCTCTGTTCTTCCGATCGTTCTTAGCTTTTCCGGAGCTTTTCCGATGATCCTCTCCGATCATCTGAGT
>OVAN01006320.1:0-21528 GCA_900406275.1 Anastatica hierochuntica
TTTCGACTAAACCAAGCCAAATTCGGCATAATTATAAAACTTGGTTAACTCGTGGTTTGCTTCTTGATCTTGAATCTGGTTTGGTTCAGAATAAACCAATAAAGAAATCTGGTCTTGAAGCCTCTTTGTCTGAGATCTTGTAATTGGCCTGTTAAGTAGAATAAATGGATCGGATCCTTCTTCTAACTCCTTAGTCGAAATTTCCAGCCCATTGTCCAAGTTCTCCTCATCTTCACTATCACTCAGCTCCAGTTCAGCCTCTTGAGCATCCTGTATTGCATCAAGTATATCGATGAAATTGTAAGACTGCATGGGGTTCCAGTCAGCATAGTGTCAGATCGAGACGTCAAGTTCACTTCTATGTTCTTGCAAGCGTTTCAGAAAGCTTTGGGGCACAAGGGTAAACTTCAGTACGACTTACCACCCGCAGACGGATGGACAATCAGAAAGGACGATTCAGACCTTAGAGGATATGTTGCGGTCGTGTGAACTTGAATGGGGGGGACAACTGGTCTAAGAATTTGCCATTGGTCGAATTCGCCTACAACAACAGTTAACATACTAGTATAGGGATGCCACCCTATGAAGCTCTCTATGGAAGACCATGCAGAACGCCCCTGTGCTTGTCCGAAGTGGGGGAGACCAGAGATCTAGCGCCGGAAATCATTAGGGAGACTGAGCAGCAAGTGGAAATGCCCAAACAATGGCTGAAGGAAGCCCATGATCGTCAAAAGAGTTATGCTGACAAACATCGTAGAGAACTGGAATTTACAGTCGGGGATCTGGTATTTCTAAAGATTAGAAACTTCCAAGGAGGGAAGCAAGGTAAGGGTAAAAAGAAGTTGAGACCCAGATTTATGGGGTCGTACCCCATCGGTGAAAGGATAGGCGTGGTTGCCTACAAATCGGATCTTCCGCAAGAATCGGCAGACTTCCACAACATCTTCCATGTGTCGGTACTGAGGAAAGTCATCAGAGAACCAGAGCTGATTCTTCCTAGTTCGCCGCCGAGCCTGCAAAAGAACTTTTCAGTTCAGAGTCATCCTACAAAAATTCTGGAAAGGGAAGGGAAGGAAATTCAAGGTAGAGTTGTGGTTATGGTCAAAGTCAGATGGGTAGGAGATGGTATTCAGGAAGAGACCTGGGAGGAGGAAAGTGAAATAAAAAGGGATTATCCAGAATTGTTCGAAGGATCTGGAAGGCAACCGGAGGACATTCAGGATTCGAGGACGAATCCCATCGAAGTGGGGGAGAATTGTAATGTCCCCGACCCAGAATCAGAATTTAACCGGTTTGACTAACCCAGTTTACCGAACCAAACCAAGGGAACCCTAGGTCACCCCTCTATCTATTTAAAGGAGTCGTCGCCTCGAGAAATGAGCATCACGCAAACCCGTAGTGAAGCTCTCTCCGATTTCCGCGAAAACCCAAGAACCGAGCCATCATTCGCGCCGCCGTTGCTCCCCGTGCCTACGCCGTCGCCGATTCTGCCATCCCGTGAGCCGTCATCGACCACCGATCCTCATGCGTCGCCACTGTTGCTCCAATCGACGATCTCCGCACCGCAAAGCTCTCCGCAGCGCCGAACGTCATCTCCGCTCCCGATTCCCGCGAACCCGACGCTGTCAGCCTCCGCTCCAGTTGCTCCATCATCGCAGCAGTCTCCAGCCACCGCTGCATTGGCTCTGCGCTCCGATCGTGAACCGCAGCCGTCGCTTGACCCGATCCGAGGCTCTCTAAGCCTTACCGAGCCCGATCGAGCCTCTGTCGAGCCGTCTCTTCGTCGCTCGAGCCGCACCGCCGCTCCCAGCCTTCGTGCCTGAGAAGCCGCGAGTCTCCCTCTCTGTTTTCGTCACCGACAGTAAAGCGTGAGGTGAGGATTCCCGCGTTTTCGTTCCCCACCTTTTCCACGTTAAATTCCTGTTAGTTTCGTATTCGTAATCTCTACCGTTTTCCGTAGTTTTTCCGTGTCGGTTTTCGGAGTTTCCATTTTTTGAAACTTTTCATTTTGGCAAGTCCCCAATTTGGAAAGTTTCTATTTTTGGAAAGTTTCCTTTTTCAGGAAAGATTCTATTTTGGACAGGTTTCCCGATTTAGAAAGTTTCTATTTTTAGAAAGTTTCCATTTATGGCAGGTTTCCATAAATGGAAAGTTTCATTTTTAGGCAGGGTTCATCTTAAGGTTTAATTCGTGTTCCTTTTGTCTCAGGTCCAGAAGTCGAGTAGCAGTCCGGAAATCTCCCGCGCCAGTCTTTATCTGCGAATTGTCAAGGTGAGGTGTTATTCCCGTAGCTATACCCCCGTAGAATTGCCTTAGGATGTTTTCATTGCTAGCATAGGGTTAACACGTCTTGCTTGCTAGTCCTGATTGTGAGTCGAGTCAGTCTGGTTGATGTTTGAAATGTGAGGTCTAGGAAATTGAAATAGCGTTTTAGGATGGGATGATTTGAGTTTGGAAATGTGATGATGAGAATGTATTCGCCCTCGGAGAAGTGAAAGAAAGTCCTGGCCCACACAAAGCGGGGAGTTTGAGAGAGAGATAGCTGGTGGTCACTTTGGTGGTTGCCGGCAGGTTAAGGCGAATTAGAGAAACCAGGGGCTTTGCCTAGGGCATCTTTGTATGTCATGTTTGATTGTGACACAATAGGTGCCTGCTTGGTGTTAATTCTATGTTATCCGTGATAGCATGTTAAGTCCTTTTCGCGGTGTCACGTGCTTAGCATTCCATGCCTCGCTGGGTGATTCCCCTGTCACTCACCCTCTCCTTCCCTCTTGTCCCTCCCCTTTTGTCCTTGCAGGTGAGTATGACGAGCAGCTGGACGGATGATGATGGGAACGGTGTTTGTTTTTCGTGACCGAATTCTTTAAATTGTTCCTTTGTTTTTCTAACTTGGTTTTGTTTCCTTTTTAGACTTTTTGGTTGAATCTGGTTTTGAGATGGATTTAGTTATGTGATGGAATAAATAGACTCGTGATTTGGAATAAGATTTTATTAGAATTGTTCTGGGAGATTGATTGTGAAGTTGGAGATAGTCTAGGAAGGATAACAGATCCGGGAGGAATCTTGACCAGTTGAACCAGAGTGTTACAGTAAGTTTGGACCGTTTGGTAACTACATAAATAGCAAAAGAAAACAATAGGCTTAAAGTGTTAGAACACTTGAATAACATAATGTTGCAAGTATTAAAGTAGTAACAATTACATCTAACTTTAACATTTGCTATGATAAAATATTAGAGACCGAAAGTTTTGATTACTTGTCTGAAACGTCCCATAAATTCCACAACAATGGGCCAACTGAACCAAAAAATTTCAGTTGTGGTTAACACAAACGCAGAAGAGTTATCACATGAAAACTTATTGACTTCTGTAATTTATACATATAGACATCTTGCCATCTCCAATTTCTGTCCACAGGCATCATGTCGTTTCTCTGACCCATTGCGATAACTATGGTGGTATAGGCTTCATGCATATAATTTGCCTTGATGTCAACTAAAACAAAACCTGCCGTTTTTAGCTTTATTGTCATAATGAGTTATCAATTCGTGCTCAACTCTTAATTAATTATTTCTGGTAAGATTGAATAAATAAATGAATCATTTTTTTACTCGTCTAATATCTCTTTCGATCTTAAAAAAAAAGTTTCAACATGACTACAAGACCCCAAAATAAAAACAGAGTACAAGTCGCTCTGAATCCAGAACACAAGAACGAAACAGAGCAGACATTCTGCTCAACACTATGAAGCCATACCACAACATAATCCTAAAATAAAGATTTCTTTGTTGTCACTAACAAGCTTCACGGTGAACACTCTCTCTAAGCCAGCTTGGTTCTCATACGACAAGGTACGGTTGCAATCTTCTTTCATTCAATACACTCTTCGCAATCTTTTGAGCTATGCCATTCGCCTTCAGCGCCTCCTGAACAAACTCACATGTTGTAAAGGTCGATTGTAGTGCTTGTATCTTTGTCAAATACATTCCATAACTCGGCCAATATGACGGTTTGGCAAGAGCCTCCACCAATTGTTGGCAGTCTGATGCTATTATTACTTCATTGAAATGTAGATTTGACAAGCTTTCCAAGACCCATATAGCACATCTCATTTCCGCCATTACTCTATTTTGAGAGCAGGTGAAGGCATCACGAGAATGTATAAGATTCTTACCATTGTGATCTCGGGCCAACATAGCGACACCACAGAGAGCTGACGAGTTACGCCATTGAGCATTGATATTGCATTTGATCAATCCCTTCGGTGGCTTACTCCAGGACCTATTGAACTCAGAATTCCACAAAACAAAATGAGAAACCCGCTCCTCCTCTTCATGTGTCTCCCGCCAAGCCTTTGAATCCTCTGTTGCTCTTTGCATAATCTTATCCACAGGCTCTTGATGTTTAGAAAAGATAATAGAGTTTCTGTTTTTCCAAATGCTCCATAAAATCCATGGGATTGCACCTCTAGTAATTGTATCCATTCTTGGAGAAGAGTATATGTTGAGTATGAGCTCAACATTGTCTTCAAGTAACTCCGAGAAATCATTAACCAAAATAGGTAGCTTAGCCACTTGCCACAAACCTTTAGCCGCCTCACACTGAAAGAGTACATGATTAATCGATTCTACCGAACTTTGACAGAGCTTACATCGGTTGTCAACAAGCATCCCTCTGGTGCGAAGCCTATCTGCTACCGCCAATGCACCAGAAAGTGTTCTCCACCAAAAGGTCTTGATCTTCGGCTCCGTAGGTAACTTCCACACTTTTTTGTTAAGATTTACCACTCGTTGTTCCTGTTGTGTGCGTGTTAAGGTTGGAGTCAAAGGATCATTCATCGTCAACCAATGCCCACTTTTAACCGTGTAGGAGCCAGTTAAAGTGTGAGCCCAAATAAGCTTGTCCTCTACTTCACCTATCGATGTTTTCATAATTCTACTCACATCTTCTTCAACAAATAATTCTTCTAACAGAGGTTGATTCCACGACCCATCACCTAGCACCAGCAAACTGACCTTAAGCTCCAATTCTACTATGATTTGTTGATTCCTAGGCCTCCTTGGATGATTATCCAAGGTCCATTTATCAATCCATACTCTCGTGTTTCGCCCATCGCCTACTGATTTGAGAAAGCCTTTTTCTAACGATCAATTCCGATTTTTTCTTTTTCTATTGATTCTTTTCGGATCAAGATGTGTGGATCCATGGATCTATGCGTCTATATAGATCTTGTTTATGGATTAACAAAAATCTGCAAATGCTCTATTTGCCTCTGCCATTCTTTACCGTGGAGAATGCTTCTCCATGCATAGGATGGCCTATAACCTTTTCCACACTCCAAGAATGTCTAATTAGCATAATAACGTCCCTTGTATATACGAGCCAGCAATGAGTCAGGATCATTATGGAGTTTCCATGTTTGCTTCACAAGAAAAGCTTGATTGAAATTCTTCATGTCTCGAAACACAAGTCCCCCATTCTCTTTAGACGTACAAAGCTCTTTCCATGAAACCCAACGAATCTTCCTCTTCTTCTCACATGAGTTCCACCAGAAGCTATTCATCGTACTTGTTATTTTTCACATTGAAATTTAGTTAACCGAAAGCAAGACATCGCATAGACGGGTAGAGCCATAGCAATAGATTTAAGGAGTACTTCCTTTCCCCCAAGAGGAAGAGTTTTCTCATACCATCCATTAAGTCTCTTGTTAAGCTTTTCCTCGATAAACACTAAAGATTTTTACTTTAATCCATTAAAACACTTCGGTAACCCCAAATATGAACCATCACCACCTTCTTTCTCAATATTTAGAAGACAAGCTTTCACTCTTTTCACAATCGGATCGATGTTGCTTCCAAAAGTAATTGCGGATTTTTGGAAATTAATTTCCTGAGCCGAAGCATCTCCATAAAGCTTTAGACATCTTAAAAACTCCGAACATTCACGCAATGTAGCTCGGAAAAGGAATAAGCTATCGTCCGCAAACAAAAGATGTTGTACGGAAGGGGAGTTCGAGTTCAATTTCATCCCAGTAATGAGGCTATTCGCTCAGCTTGATTCATGATATGCACTAACCCCTCCGCACAAATAGTGAATAAGAACAAAGATAGAGGGTCTCCTTGCCTAATCCCACGCTCCGGCTATATTAATCCATGAGATTGGCCGTTTATTAACATTGTAAAAGAGACCGAGCGCAAACAAGCCATCACCCAATCCATCCACTGCCTATGAAAACCAATTCAAATTAGCATCTCTTCTAAGAAAGACCATTCAACTATGTCATAGGCCTTGGAAATATCCGTTTTGATCGCTATAAAATCGTCTTTACAATTTGGATTTGTTCTTAGGCCGTGAATACTCTCATGCACTATAAGGAGATTATAAAAAATGAGACGCCCCTCTACGAAAGACCCTTGAGTCTGAGAAACCAATTTCGGTAACACCTTCTTAAGACGAGCACAAATGATCTTCGACACAATCTTGTATGATGTTGAGCATAAACTAATAGGCCGTAAATCCGTCATGTTCTTCGGGTTTCCTCGTTTCGATAGAAGGCATAATTGAGTGAAATTCCACTCTCGTGTCAAGGTCCCTGATACAAAAAAGTCACGTATCTCTTTGAACACTTGCGGACCGGTTATGTCCCTGAATTGTTGAAAAAATCTACCTGTCATCTCGTCGGCACCGGAGGCGCTGTCTCCCTTGATAGCTTTCACGAATCTTCTAATTTTCGTGTCTGTTACCGGTTTCACCAAACCCACATTCATCTCATTTATGACTCGTGGTCTAAGTCCCTGCAACAGCTCTAAACTACCACTCGGTCTCGATAATGTGAAAAGTTTCTTGTAATAATCCACTGCGATTGCACACTTTTCATTTTCTAAGAAACATTCATCACCATTATTGTTTACCAAGGACTGTATATGGTTCTTAACCTGTCTGCTCTTCACTTTCCCATGAAAGAAAGAAGTGTTTTTGTCGCCATGTTTCAGCCATGTTACTTTTCTCCTCTCTTTCCAATATACTTCCTCTACTTTAACAGCCTGCGACAATTCCTCTTTTAATCGAGCCATATATGCCATGTCCGAGTAAGGTTTAGCCGATTCAACATCAAGATCCTTTTGTAATCTCTGCATCTCCACTCTTGAATTGAGGTTGTTTCTTTTTTTCCATGTTGAAATCTTTTTCCAACATTCCGATATACGAACAGACATAGGCTTGTCATGAGTACCATCTGTTTTGTTCCAACCTCTCTTTATTACCTCTCGGATTTTAAGTTTAAAGCACCATCGTTTATCGAAACAAAATCTTCCTCGTGGAGATGATCTCTGGCCTGAGTTTCTCATAATTAAAGGGCGATGATCGGATCCCCATCTTCTTAAAAACTTAGCCTTTGCGAGCTGAAAGATTCAAAACCATTCCGAATTACCAAAAGCTTTGTCAAAGTGGCATTGTATCCACACCTTTTCCTTTAGTCCATTAGCAATTAGTATCTCACGCATGCTCGCCAATGAGAATACATTACCGCCATAAGCTATTTCCTTTACTCTGCATTCACTAACAAAAAATCGGAAGTCCATCAATGAAAGCTCTGGTATGTTTAGACCTTCAATCTTCTCATCGTTGTTATAGAGCTCGTTAAAATCACCGATAAGGAGCTAGGCCCCTGTTCTACCAGTACTCTAACTTTTAATCATATCCCACACTGCTCTTCTACGTTGTCTAATCGGGTCTCCGTATATGAAGGTAATGAAATAGGACTCAACTCTATCTTCAATTTTTGTATTGATCATTCTGTTATTAGATAAGAAAATATCTACCTTATGTGTATTCTTCAAGAAAAGCGCCAATCCACCGCTTAGACCCACCGGTTCCACCAAACGAACATGATCGTAACCCAACGACTTTTTAAAACCCTCCACACAGCCACTAGAGTTTTTGGTCTCTAGAAGAAACACAAAGTCCGGGAGATGTACACAACACATCTCCTCAAGGCGTTGAACTGTCAGGTCACTTCTGAAGCCCTGATAGTTCCAACTCAAGACTGTCAACTGAGGATCGGATGGTTTCTGGCTAACCATCGAACCTTCAGCAAGTTTACATAATTTAATCTGCCCCTCAGTAGCTTCTGTTGCTTTTCTTTTAGTTAGTTTTCTTGTCCAACCTGTTTCATTTCCTTTATGGCTACTTCACTTTCCAGTTTATCATTCTTCTTCTGTGGTGGTTTTCGAGACCAAGCTTTCTTCTTATTAGCCTTCTGACTACTACCACTGCTTGTTGACGATGCCATATTAGCTGTAGCTAATCCCATAGTGAAAATAACTCTATCACCATCCAAGGCCTCTGAATTTCAAACTCTTCCTTCATCCGATCGTGGAAACTCACCAGGAGCCACTCCACAAGGCAAATCACTCCCTTGAGTATTTATTTGTATAGAGCCAATGTTATATGCACTCGTACCCGTCAAAAGTCTGCAGTTTATAGTGCCTCCTATATCTGTGTTTTCCAACTTGCCAGGCTTTTTCATCTGCACAGAATCCATTAGTCGATAATCAAACACATGAACCTTGTCTTTATTCGGTATATGACTAATAACCGGTGAACTTTCCTGTCTTAGATATGATCTTTGCGCCTCAGGATCTTTCGATAGTTCGTCAAGCACCTTTTTCATCTTGAATTCACGGATCAACCTTTCTGCAGGGTCATTACACAACATGTATAGCTTAATCTGCTCAAGCGCCTCCGGAGCAACCAAATTAGGTAGAGGGTTAAAACCAGGGGGAATAGCCGGCGCCAATAATGGCATCAAAGTTTCAGAAAAATTTGTATGGTGATGTCATTGATCCTGCACTCCATAATTATGACTATTGGCACTAACTCTAGCACTTTTCTCCCGATTTCGAGCCTCTTGAAAGAGAGGACATTTCTGCTTTTCGTGAGTCAGTCTCATACAATGGAAGCACTTTTTCCTTACTCTTTCATATTCAATCTCCACTTTAACTGCTCCGCCTGAAGGCACATTCACTGTTTTCGTATCTCTTAGTGGTTTAGAGAGATCAACAATTACCAAAGCTCTCACAAAATCATCTACGATGGGCTTATCCGGATCGAACTCCACTTCTTTGACATACCCAATCCCACTCGCAATGGTTTTGATAGTTTTCTCTATAAAGATATTCACGGAGATTTTGTGAATCCTAATCCATATTGGCGCTTTCAGCAAAAAGAATTCAGGAGGATTCTCTGTCCAACGATCCATCACCATACCCCAATCATCAAAAGTCCAGAGTCTATGCTTCATTATTGTCTCAATTTCGGTTTCCAGATCAAAAATAAATTGAAAACTCTCTTTGGTAACGCTACTCCTTCGACTCTTTCATACACCTTCCAAAACTGCGGCATCACTCGGATCATTCACGCCATGTTCTGACATTCTGGGTTGAGAAATCTACCAATCATACTCCGTGCACTCCTCTCAGTAGCTCTATAACTAACGTCATCCGAAATTACAATTGGTGTGTCTTCATCTTCATCCAGGGACATTTGTTATAGAGCTTTGCTCAAATTATTCTCCATAAGTAGCAAGAACAAGAGTTCTTGAAACTAACTAACAGCCTTCTTCGGTTGATTCACTAGACTTTGGCCAAGATTTTAAAACGCCGACCATAGAAAACCTACGGTGCCTTAACTTTCCTTGAATGGGAGAAGAGAGAGGCTATGTTTTTCCCTTTACTGTTGAAACCTTCGTTTCTCACAATAAAATTTGCCTTTATAATTACCGAAACATAAGAAGAAAATTTCTTATTTTCCTTAAAACCGACAAGGAGCATATCCTTTCGGAGATTGACTCCACTCTGATTTCCAAAAGCAAAGTTTCTGGCAGAGGGAGATGTACCTAAGCAAACCGTACAGATTTTTTTTATTTAAATTTAAATGAATCATTTTAAAATGAATTATCTTGTGTTTTTGCAGAGTTGAGTCGTTGTTGTCTATATGACAAAGTACTTATAGGTAGATGTTTTTAAATTATATAAAAATGTCTCGATATATAATAAAAGTATTGGGAGAACCATTTGTACCAAAATAGATGTATAACAATTTGTATCACCCATCTCATACTCTTTCGATATCATTGTGCTACTAAGTCTAACTTACAACTCAAGTAATTTGATAAATCTACAAATCCACTTAATATTACTAAATCACGTTCACGATACCTAATAATCTAAATAACTGAAACTGATTGAGTCCAAAAACCGAAAAAACTAATAAAATAAATAGTGTCTTGTAAAATAAAATAAAACAAAAAATGCAACACCAGAACCGTCCAACTCATCTAACTATTCGTTTGTCTCACCTTAAAGAAGAAGGAAAATGAGGGGTGAGTAACAGGGTAATCACTTAGCAAAGGGGTCGATCGCTAGAACACATTAGTCCGTAGACCCGACTTAGCAATCAAACCACACCATTATAGTTCTAAAACATGCAGAAAACATGGCACCTAATGCATCTAAACATAGAAAACCATGGTCCGATCCAACGAATACAGTGATCGCCCACACCTTCATGGATGTTCGTCCAATGTTCATCGTATCACTTCACTGATCAAAAGAATCTCCTAGTGGATGCCCCTCTAGTTGATGCTATATCGATATGACAAGGTTACATACACCGATCGACTTACGGTCGCACCTTACGCGCAAATACGAGTCAGGGGTTCAACCATCCAACTCTATACTCCGACAAGCCTCGCCTCATACACATTATATATCACAACACTATCAATCATCATGCGAATTAAACAAATGTGAGTTAATCTATCTTTTTTCCGGTTTAGTAAGAAAGCACACAATTGATAAGCAAGATTTGATCATGGAGACAATCATGTTTCGATGAGAGACTAAAGATGGAAGAAAGCTAAGTCAAAAGAAAGCGGGATATTCATGCAGTCGCTCCTTACCTTTGTAATCAACAAAGTGTGCGACTTTGGACATAGAACGGAAAAGTGAGTACCACAGGTCAAATTGGTATGAATCCATTTAGCTAGTCAAAGTCAACAAGAAAAGTTAAAGTTAAGGATCAAAGTCAACTGTCAATTCGAGTCAAAGTGACCATCTCAGACAAACTGGTCTACTCAGTCCGGCAAAGTCACACCAGTCCGATATGTGGACAGCTTCAGCCTCGTCGATAAACATGTTAGCATCGATGAAATGACATGATACGATGCAGTTACATATCCGAATCCATAATATGGTTAACGATTGGATCTAGGTACGCTTGGTTCAGATGTACTTGCAAAAGGCCGTAAACAATTCGACAGGTCCAAAACCACTTATGGGTCTAACCAGAGGCTTTGCAGAGCTATCGCTGGAAGCGTCGATTCAGACTAGGCCTTGGCATTCAGTTACCCGTTCGGTTTCGGTTCGGTTCTTTCGATTCTCGGTTCTTTCGGTTCCCCAAAGATTGGAACCATTCGGTTCCTAAAGTATTTCGGTTCGGTTCCGATTCGGTTCGGGTTTGGTTCAATTTGAATTAAGTAATCATTCGGGTATTAATGTTCGGATATTTTCAGGTATTTTCAGGTATTTTTGGGTATATTTTCGTGTATTTCGAATATTTTCGGGTATTTTTAGATATCTTTGGTTATTTCGGTTACCCGTTCGGTTCCGGTTCAGTTCCGGTTTTTTCGGTTCTCAAAAATTGGAACCATTTGGTTATTTTTCAACTACGGTTCGGTTCCGATTTGGTTATTTTTCGGTTCTCTCAGTTCGGTTCTTCAGGTCCGGTTATTTTTCCCAGGCCTAATTCAGACGGTGGCGACTCTGGTGGATGGCAGCAGGTTGCGTCGCGTGAACGACGCGCAGGAAAGAAGGCAATTGCCAGTGGGCATCACTCGCCAATCTTTTTGGAGGCGCGTGAGTTTGTGTGGCTGGTCCATATCGCTATCTGTCAATGGCGTTAGATATGTCTCACTGAGATCTTTCCAATGACAGGTTTTACGTCACCTTGTTGTACATGGTTATTGAGATTGACACTATTAAAGATTCAAAGAAAAAAGAAACACGACAATGAGAGGTTTTTGGCCTATGTTCAACGGAAAACGATGTATGTGGGTTGGTCAGAGTATGCGGTGGTTGATGAGAAATCGCTGAAACACTCATTGACGGATAAATTTCATAAGAGTAACAACGCTGTTAAACTTTTTGTTTGAGAAGACTAATTGTAATACCCGGTTTTCCCAATCCCGGATAAAATGAAGAGAAACCAGAAATTTAACCCAAACTGAATTTTCTTTTGTTTAAAACCGAACCAAGCCTTAACCCTTCCTATTTAAGCTAATCTACCTAAGATCTAATCTAATTTTCGTCCAAACCTTTTCCCTAGCCATCGAGCAGCTTCCAGAGAGATGAGAGACAGAGAGTTTTCGTGCAAGAAACTCAGAGAAAAAAGGACAAATGAAGAAAGGAGATTAAGTATGTGCAGTCTTTGCAGAAGGCAGACAGACACATCGTGGAAGAACGAAGAAACAGCAAACCAACCCATCTCTGATCGACGCCAAATTTTTACAGAAGGTAGTGGACTCGCAGACCGTCGTTTTCCATTTTGTAGAATGTTATTTCATTGAGTATTCTAAGAGTTATTAATTTTCTACCGAGGGCTATGGAATCAGATCGCGATCGCGACCCGTCAGTGTTCGAAGAGACATTCCGAGAGCAAGCAGCATCTGATCAGAGCAAACTCGGCGGCGTTGGACGGAGGACGTCCAGGACTTTAATCTGACCGTTCGGATCTTCAATTTAACGGTTAGTTGGCGAGTTGTAGCTTCGATTTTGTTCGGCTTTGAATCTGTCAGTTTTCCAGAAAACGTTGGTCATAATGTATCTCGTTTTTGTTAGGGTTAAAAGTTGTTCTTGGAGCTGATTCTTTGTGGAATCGATGCAGGGACTCATATAAATCTATCGGTAAAAGGAATACCGGGTTCGGGTTCATATGAGTGGAGAACCGCGTCCCAGAAGTTGGTGTAGCGAATCTGTCCGCGTGAAAAGGGCAGTGGAAGAGCTCGAGTTCAAGGATTCCAGAGAGTTGAAGATGACTAGAAACGTTTCCGAGAAGTTGTAACCCTCGGTAAGTAAAATTACCATTTTTCCCCTGGCCCGGGAAGTTTCCAAATATGGCAGGTTTCCATATTTGGTAAGTTTCCTTTTTAGGAAGTTTCCTTTTAGGGCAGGGTTCCCTTTTTGGTAACTTTCCTTTTCGGGCAGGTTTCCTTTTTGGGTCACTTCTATTTATGGCAGGTTTCCATAAATAGTATGTTTCTCTTTAAGTAGGTTCCCGTCTAAGGACTGATTTGGGTTCCTATTCCAGGTCCCTTTTCGGAAGGAGGATCAACAAAGGAGAAGAAGAATGACGAAGGGTCATCATGGGGTAAAACCTCAGAAGGAGGGTCTTCAGTCAGCAGTTCTAGACTTGTCTCTTCGTTGTGGCCAAGGTGAGGAGTTCTCGTCCCTGTTTCCCTCGTTATCTGTCCTATACGCCTAAGTGCGATTGCTTGTGGGTCGCTAAGTCGAACCTAGAGAAGAGAGTCTTGCAAACTTAAGTCCTAAGATGAATAGGGTAAAATGACGATTGCGTGAGAATTTCACCAAAAGACTAAGGTTAGGAATGCATGAAAAAATGATCCATGATGGATGGTCCCCTCCAGTGGGCGCGGAGCCCACTGTAGGATCGTGAAGCGTGTTGGGTGTTTTCCCCCTTGCCTTGGTGTAGTACATGTTGTCATGATCAACATATTTTTACTGATACATGAGATTTTTCATCTTACCCCATACTTAGTGTAGCAAACAAATTTTTTCTACTTGTTTTACTTCATTTTTAACCACTTGAAAAATTGCTAATGAAAATGAAAACGTTGTTATCGATGGCACTAATGGATCTTTGTGTGGGATAAGCTTGAAGATAACTTGGGTCTAAAGCTATTGTTTTCTAATCAAATTGAGTTTTAATAGGAAAAGGATTGTTTAAGAGTTATCTAAACAAAAGGCAATTCCTATTAAGATTAGGATTTAATTTTAGCTCATAAATACATGGCAATCGAGTTATGATTTGTCGTGAGAGAACTTTGAGAGTTGCTGGTTTTTGAGAGATTGAGAGATTAAAAAAGAGAGTAATTCTTTGTTCTTTTGAATCTAAACAAATAAAACACTTCTCGAATTCTACATTGTGGTAGAAGAGCTTCAAGGAAAGGTCATCTTCTTCCACGTAAATTCTCTGTGTTATGAACAAAACCAGAATCGTGATTCATCTATGTTAAGAACACGAAACTCTGTTTTTGTTAAATTTGCTATGTTTTCTTCACGAGAAACAAAGTTAAACCTTTGATCAGAATACGGCGACATGAGTGAGATTGTTCCTGCGATAGGAACGCCTAAGGAAGGAGGAGGAAGCAGTGGACCTTCTTCGATACAATGCTTGATGCTCAATTCAACAAACTCTATTGTTTGGGCTATAATAATGAAAGCAACGTTAAGAGTACACAAAGATTGGGAGGCCGTTGAGAAGGAAAAAAATGAATGACAATAAGAATGACATAGCTTTGGCACTTCTATTTCAATCGATCCCTGAGGCACTTATTCTTCAAGTCGGAGAACTTGGAACTGCTAAGAAAGTGTGTGATGCGATCAAGACACATCATGTAGATGTCGAGAGGGTTAGGGATGCAAGGCTACAAACACTTATGTCTGAATTCAAACGTCTGAAGATGAAGGAGACCGAGTGTAATGCCCCCGATAAGGATTAGGTCAAAGTCAATTACTCTGTCGTGCAATAATCAAACAAGAACATGCACGACAGACCAATTAACCTTAACCAAATGTCTCGACCAGAGATGCTACAACTATGCTCTCAAACACTCGACCCGAGGTTTCCAGAAAAATCCGGAATCCCAACATCAAACATTTGAGAACATGTATACTAATTAACGGACCCAAATTAAGACTTTGCAACCCACTTTCAGATCCACTAGTTGGTTCGTCTCAGACGAGGACTAGTACCATATGGAACCCAAGTACCTGGCAAACATACTTTATTCATATAGTACTTAGGTTCAAATACATAAAACATATATACGATCGACCATTTGAAACCGTATTTTATAAAAATACATACTCTTTTACAAAGGCACAAACACTACGTCAGCAGCACTGCTCCTTAACTCACTTATTACCCCACTAGGGTTACCTGCAAAACGAAGAGTTTAATGAGCAATTATTTTGCTCAGTGAGTTCGGTTACTTATTACCCCCCCCCCTCCATTCCCACATGCAACAAACATCAACACGCATAAAGCAATTCAAACAAACATCATGCATTGCAATACACAAACAGTCAACAATTATCATGCAATGCAACACACATCCTCCCTACATGGGAGGTTGATCCCGGTGGATCATCGAGGTTTGCCCCTTGCCATTGGTAATTCCAACTCTCAATCCAAATCCCTTCTTGCGCCGCTTGACTCTAAACGCAAAGTCTACAAAGCCAATAGCCTGGATACTGGCCGCATCGTCATGCGGCCTGCCCAGACAAGTCGAGGGTCGCTAACCCTATCACCGAGCTCAACATAAGTTGTCGGGCCCGACAAGTTATGGCCTCATTCAACATAACATGTCGGGACTAATTTTGGTACGACCCAAACATGTTATGGCCTCTAGGTGGATACCAATGAATATCCCGACACTCCACCCGAGTGTCGGGCTCACACTACGGGTTCCTCACCAAGCGAACCCGTTTGCAATCAAATACGGGTTCCTCACCAAGCGAACCCGGGACAAACAAGTTATATCGTCCGATCGAGGTTCAAACAATACAACACAAAGCATGCATAAAACATCAATCATAACATATATCTATCACAGCAACATGCATCACACAATCACCAAATATCACATAATAGCAAGCAATCAATCAACAAGCATCACAAAATCACCAATATCACATCATAACAAGCAATCAATCAACAAGCAATCAATCATCATTCTCATTATCCATTTTCCTATGTCCGCCCATTCATTTATTCATTTCATAGTTCTACGGTGTAACATGCAACACGTAATACTCTTGTTTTCCAGGCGCTAATCGCTCCTAACTAACTATCCAATAACTCGAGACTCACCTTAGATTTCTGGCACTGTTCTGGCTAAGGAAAAACAGTGGCTGAACGCGGTCGATCCTATCGTCATGTGGAAATCCTATGTTCAAAACAGTCGGATACACGATCGGTATGGTCGTATACACTATCGGATACTAAAATGCACGAGAAAACACGGTTTCGGATCGATCGGCTTACGTGGGAACTTTCCGATCGAGATACACGATGGTTCTCGGCAGTACCATGGTTAGGCACGAGAAATTCCTTCGAAAACTTACTTGGGCACGAGGCCGAACGCTCTAGGATACGTCTAGCACGAGTCCGAACGCTCCAGGACACGTCTGGCACGAGTCCGAATGCTCCAGGACACGTCTGGTACGAGTCGGAACGCTCTGAATACGTTCGGGCAAGATTTTTCGCGTTCGGGAAAGGTTTTTCCGTGTGCCAAGGTTTGGTTTTCGGATGGGGAAACTAAGACAAGGTCTCTAGGGTATTTATAGGGAAAATGGCACGAAGAAATAAGGTTTGGCACGAGAAAATCCTTGCTGGCCACAAGCACGAGCTGTCGGCTCAGTAGAAATTGTTGGACACCATGCTCGGCCCGCGTGCTGACACATGTCCAGCTGCTTCTGCTGAAGAAGGCAACTAGGCTGGTGAACCAGGCACGCTGGCACACTGCCTCGACACTGTCCAGACGTGCCTTACACTGATCCAAACGTATCCGGACGTGCCAAACAGTGCCCGATCGGATCAGAACGTATCGGGGCGTTCGTTTCTCAGATCCGAACGTGCCGAGCATTGTCCGAACTGTCGGGAAAAATATTTCTCCGAGAAAATCCTATTTTTCTCCGGGGAATATCCTTACCATTTATTTCTAAGACCATTTTACCTTTCAATGGCCTAGGAATAAATTCTCGACTTAATTTCCCGGTCATAAAAAAATTTTTAGGCCGAACCGTCGGTATTTCCAAGCCCTTAAACTTCCTAAGGAATCCATTCGTACATCCTCTTCTTCCGGATTCCAACTTAAAAATTTTTCCTTCTACCAAGTAGCTTACTGAACTTCTCGCTTCTCACCATCCGACCACTTGGCCAAGATTATCTGTTCGCGAGGGTTATTACATTCTCCCCCCACCCCTCAATAAAATTCGTCCTCGAATTCTTAGGGATACATCCTTTCGCCAATACTCATTATATCATCCTCAACTTACTTCCTTTGTTGTATCACTTTCAGCTCAGATAAGATCAAGTTCCCTCAATCCACCGTGCAACAACCAAACAAGAACATGCACGGCGAATTGAGAAATCCTAACCTTTCACCGGACTGAAGATGCTACAACTACTTCAAATTCACTGCACCTTCATACTTCCGCCTTTGTCGTTTAATATATTTCTCCTTCCAATCCCTTCTCCTAAATACCTTTTCATTGTAACACCTCTAGCCTGGATCAGGTCAAAGTTACTTTAATCGGTCGTGTAACAATCAAACAAGAACATGCATGACAAATCAAAGAACCTTAACCTTTCACCTGACGAAAGATGTTACAACTATTTGGTTCCATTTCTTCTTCTTCATCCTTAATACCATGTCTCGTTACCATTCCGAGATTGGTGTAACTCGTTTGGAACATGATACTCTACTTTTTTCCCTTAACAAATCTGATACAGGAGGGTTTATGCTGTAGCATTTTTCCTCATCATTAGCCAAGAACGGCATTCCTAATCACCCCATGCTTTCAACACACTCCCATGATTATCTGTATTCCACTTCCTTCATTCCCCTTCTCCTTTCTATAGGGCAATGTTCTTAACCTTTTGGATCCTACTCCTCTTGACCATTTTGTTCTATACATCTACAAACTTCCTTTTCTCCCGTTTTGATCTCATAACTCTATCCTCTTTAACTCTTCCATCCTTACTTCTTTCCTAGTTGTCTTCTGTAGCACCTTTGCCCTTACTACCAGATAACCCTTCCTTCCATCTGGCTTCGGATATACTAAACACGTGAGATCTTTGTGCATTCGCTGATCGCGCCTTAACACAATGACTTTGCTCCTTATAACCAATTATCCTTTCATTGTATTATCACCAACCCAGCTCAGGTCAAGCTTCTCCAATCTACCGTGCAACAATCAAACAAGAACATGCACAGCAGACTGAAAAATCCTAACCTCGTACCGAGCTGATGATTCTACAATTACTTGAATATGGTGCCTTTGCTTACCTTCATAACTTCTTTCATCCATTCTTTCATGAATACTTTCCAGTATACATCCTCTTACCGTTCCTTCATTTACTCCTCCATGAATACTACCAGTCTTCCATGACTTAGGTATTTAGCCTCTTCCTTTGAGGACTAATTTCCCTCGTCAGTTATGTCAATCTTTGGTCCCTTCATCTCCTCCTCTTCTTATGCACTTCCTCTACTCTCATCCTTGGGTGTGCTCTGAATTCCCTATCTTAAGCTAGGACTTCCTAATACTGCCTTGGCTAACTCAAATTTCTCTATCTCTCATCCTTCCTTAGTTCATCCTCCAATCCTATTATTCGTTGCATCACGTATTTCCCTAACATGAGCTTGACTTGTCGACACATCGTCTTAGCCTTTCATGTCTACGTCATTCCTTGTAAGTCAGAGTTACATCCTCTACTTTCCATTTCATACTACATCTTGTATCTTCCAGGTCTTTTATGACTTTCATCCTTCTATAATTTTCATGGTCAATTGATTCTCTTTCCTTTTTGAACTTCTTATTCTTGGTTGGTTCTCCAATATAGTCATCCTCCATACTCTTTTTCTAATAGTATCATCTTGATCTAACGATCCAATCCTTACTCGTAGTACTTCCTAAATATTTGGCATCATACATCCTTCCGACTTAGTATGTGATACATCTGAAGTCGCATCCCATCATGCTTGTCGTTCACACAAGATGAATGCTCGGTTAAGGTTTTCTAGGGTCTCTCCCTTACACTTTCATTTTCATGAAATCTTTCTCCGGACTCAACTAATAACACTTAACTCTAAGACACTAGCGACATCTTGGAGGATGTCAAACGAAACGTAGGTGAGTCCCTCACCATCCGTTTCGTTAATACTTTTTCAAACAAATATATTTCCCAAATTACTTACCTGGCGGAAACCACGATCGCCTAACATGGCATATTGTAATCTCAATCAACCTATATAGCCATAATATATTATCCCCCAATCAATATCATATATCACAATCAATATGTACTACTACCAAACAATCATGCATTACTATCACGAAAATATTCAATTAACAAGCAAGGCATGCATAGCACAGTGAGTTAAAACCCAACATACCTGGAATTGGGCCCTTAAGAGGCTATGAAGGTTAAAACAAATCTAACTAAGGAAACTTACTTAATCAGTAGTCGTCCGACACTTGTAATGCGGCGCGTTGACCAACAATTCCTCTTGAGGACATGAGGTGGAAAGATGTCCTTTCTTTCCACAAGTATAACAAGTGATGCACTTTGGAACCTTTCTTGGGTAGGCTCTATCCATATGACCTCCTACCCCACATACATAACAAGATGCTAACCTTTTCCTTGACTGTCTGCCATTGTTCTCCCTTCGAGTTTGTTTTCGTCTATGATTCCTTTGGTTGATCCCCCGTGTCCCATATGAACATCGACCCTTAATATGTTGAGGTTCCTCCATTGGTTTCAACATAACTTGTTCTGCAATCATCCCCTCTTCTATATTTACCGCCCGCTCCACAAGCTGATATAAGCTATGAAACTCCACCACTTGTAATCGACTCCATAGATCTGGCCATAATCCTCTCAAAAATCTTCGTATTATGGCACCCTCATCACCTGGCTTATATGGAGAGTACTTCCTAAGTCAAGTAAATTTAGCTCCATATTCTCGGACATTTCTTCTTCCTTGAGTTAGTTCTAGGAATTGGGTCTCCAATCGGCTTCAGCTTCAAAGAGCTTCAAAGGGATTAGTGCCTCCAGTGTATTCTATGGTTCCAAGTTCCTTCATCATGGTAACCATCTTAAGATAATTGGGCAGGGATACTAGTCGTCAATTAGATGGGCCTTCTTCCATCGTTGGATGATGTTGATTAATTCGGTCCAATAAACCTTTCACCAAGGTAGTAAGAGGATCAGCATACCTCACAGTTTCCTTTCCAACTTCATGATTCTCAATAGGTAGCGTAGACTAAACACTTCTTGGAATATTCGAATTATCCACATTATAGTCCCTCAGCTCATCATTTATCCTTGGGTGGTCAAGGCTTTGTCTGGTGGGTTCACGGGGAATACTAGAAACATCAGATATCTCCATGTCCAAGTGTCGCATTACATTTCCAAACTCTTGTTGCTTATTTTCTTGCTGATCTCCTTCGGGTTCTTCACCACAAAACCATTTCGAAGACACTATGCACCATTTCCAAGGGTAAGTCCTAATCCCATCCTATCTAATAAAAGGAGCATACTAGCTTCCTAAAATGCCTTTTGCGACACATTTGACTCGATAAAATATTTGAAAACAGAGTCCCATGTGAGCATGCAGAACCATGCTCTAATACCACCTTCGTTGTAAAACCCCCGATCATGATTAGGTCAAAGTCAACTAATCTGCCGTGCAACAATCAAACAAGAACATGCACGACATACCAATTAACCTTAACCAAATGTCCTGACCGGAGATGCTACAACTATGCTCTCAAACACTCGACCCGAGGTTTCCAGAACAAATCCGGAATCCCAAGATCAAAAATTTGAGAACATGTATCCTAACGAACCCAAATTAAGGCTTTGCAACCCGCTTTCAGATCCACTAGTTGGTTCGTCCCGGACGAGGACTAGTACCATATGGAACCCAAGTACTTGGCAAACGTACTTTATTCATATAGTACTTAGGTTCAAATACATAAAACGTATATACGGTCGACCATTTGAAACCATATTTTATTAAAATACATACTCTTTTACAAAGGCACAAACACTACGCGAGCAGCACTACTCCTTAACCCACTTATTATCCAACTAGGGTTACCTGCAAAACGAAGAGTCTAATGAGAAACTATATTGCTCAGTGAGTTCGGTTACTTATAACCCCCCATTCCAACATGCAACAAACATTAACGCGCATAAAGAAATTCAAACAAACATCATGCATTGCAACACACAAACATTCAACAATTATCATGCAATGCAACACACATCCTTCCTACATGGGAGGTTGATCCCGGTGGATCATCGAGGCTTGCCCCTTGCCATNCAAAGCCAATAGCCCGCAGCGATCGAGGGTCGCTAACCCTATCACCGTGCTCAACATAACTTGTCCGGCCCGACAAGTTATGGCCTCATTCAACATAACATGTCGGGACTAATTTTG
>OVAN01006321.1:0-21527 GCA_900406275.1 Anastatica hierochuntica
GTTACACGAAAGAATTAGAATTGAATCTTGATCAAGACGTCTTTCTTTTTCCTGAGGATAGGAGTAAATGGCTGTGCTTCCTCTTGACATGAGCCTTGGTGCTCTTTTAATCGTCATCTTTTTATTGAGTTTTCATTGCTTTGTTTTGTCTCTGTAGTAACAGAGAGGTGTTTTTTTGCTCTGTTTTCTAAAACTTTTGCCATTCTTTTTGGAAGGTAGTAATTATACAAGACGATTAAAAAAAAAAACTTCTCTTTTAATATATAAAACGGATAAAACAAATAATAAAGAAAAGTTCCACAACGTAGTGCGGATAAAATTTTGCTCCCTATGATAAGATTTAGTCTTAGTTGGTGCTTAGAAAATTTCTTGACCCTAAAAACACAATCTTTGTAAGAGAATAAAGTTGCTCTTGTTTTTTTTTTCAACAGTTTATCTTGTATTGTCTAGTCAAGTTCGTTTTTCAACACAATCTTTATTTTATAATATACTTTAAAACAAAAAAAATTATAAATTAAATATAAGCTAATATACATGCGAAAAAACTAATATTTTAGTACATAAATATTCAAAATATATTTAGAAAACCATAGTTGTTTCAATTTTAATCATCTAATACACATGCGAGAAAAATATGTGAAAGATATAAAGTTCCAACAAAATTTAGTATGAAACCATTTGCTAATAATTTGAATGTATTAAAATAAAATAAAGATAATGCATGTTTTATGAAGTTAAATTTGCATGTTAATATAATTATCTTCTTGAAATTTGTTTAATAAATGTTAGAAGTAGTTTAAGTGGTAATTTCTGAAACTTCTTTAATCATTTAAAAATTTCGAAACTTTCTTGTGTACGAAAAAAGTGTAAAAAACCAAAAGATGAACATATACTTAAAAAGAAAAAACATGCATAAGAGCTTATATAAAATCGTGAATAAAACTTAACATTTGTGATATTTCTTGCATAAATATATTGATTAACAGAGAATGAATTTGGATCTGACATGATTATACAAAAAAGATAAAGAGTAGTTTTTGTTAGTTTTGGTTTCAAAAATGATGCTTCCTCCGTTTCCCTATTCAAATTCATGTCCATAAGATAAAATCAAAACTTTTGCTCCATTGTGTCGTACAATTTAGAAAATAAATTTGATCATAAACTAAAATTAGATATAATAGAATAAAATATAAATAGAAAGGCTTACATATTCATCGGCAAGGACAAATTCAAGCTTGACATCATATGTGTAAGGTTGTTTCCAAACGCTTAAAACCCTCACATTAATCGTAAAATTGTTATGAGGGACAATAAGTTCAACAACATTAACTTGAACCATTGATGAATTAGTTTTTTTTTCTATAAAAATGGAGACTATGTTTTTGATTGTTTGTAGAACCATATTTATACATCTAAATAATCTTGTTAGTCAAGGAAAATTGAATTTTAGTTTCTTTAATTATTTCTTTAATTATTTCATTATTAATTATAGTTTCCATATTTATTAACCGAAATTTTAGTACATCCTCATTGTAGTTTTATATTTCCATAATTAAAGAATTCGAATACAAACCAATCAATTTTGTTACCTAAATAATTTAGTTTTCGTAATCCCACATTATTTGCTCTAAAAAAAGTAATGCCGTTTTTTTGGATAGAATATAATAAATAAAAATTTCTAAAAATCAAAACTCATCAACCAATCAAATTATAACGTTTTAATCTTAAAGTTTTGTATAAGCTGTACTTGTACCAATTCGATTTCTCTTTTAATATATATAGTATGATTGTGTTGTTATTTTAATTCGAACAAATGTTTCACAGTAATAGCTCAAAACCTTTAATTTTTTTGGCTAATTTACCAAGTCACCACAAAAAAAAGTAACTTAATTTTTTAGGTGCGACAAAAAAGATATAATAATTACGTGTTCTACAAAAAAACCCCCAACTTCTTTGAAAAAAATAACTTAGGAGAAATATAGTAATTGACGATTTTTGGACATTTGGATTCCTAAATACTCGAAAATTCTTGATCAGATCTTCTTATCTTCTTGTTTTTTCATCCAATAGTTCAAAAGTTCTTAGTATAGTATAAAAACACAATTTTGCTCAAAGGCATACAATTCCTGATGCATCATAGATACAAGTATATGGACCGTTGCATTTATCAAGTATATTTAAAGACAAAATTTATCACGTTTTTTTTTTTTTCTTTTTTTGGTGAAGAAAAACATAAAACAAAAAATAGAAAAGAAGAAAGAAAATAAAAAGAGTTACTATCATTTCAAAGGCTCTAATTGAATTTCCATAATCCCTCCTCTTCCATTTCTACTTTCTTCATCATCTTTATCTCTGAAACCTCCTCTTGAGTCTATAAGATCAATGGAATCATCTTCTTCTTCAACATTCCCCAAAACCCAATTCCCTCTGCTTAGATTCCTTGCTCTTCTTCTTCCTCGTTCCCTATACTCTAAATACGCAACAGCTACCACGCAGAGGAAGACCCATAACCCCAGGGCCAAGTTAAGCCCGTCAACGTTTTCCGCTCCATTCCTTTCTCCCAAATGTTTCATCCCCGTGAAAAGCGCAATAACTCCAATTACTACTGCTGATTGCCCGACGATCGAATGAAAATACTCCCAGATCAATCGCTTCGAAGATATTAATTCTCCTTGGGCGGGTTTCGCAGGCCTTAGCCATGCATTTGCAGGCTGTGCACACGCCAAAACTATGGCTGTGAACCCGAATTTGACATGCGATGAACTGAAGCTGAAACCGTTGAGCTCAGCTACTGCAAAGAGGAGGCCGAGGAAGACAATGGCTAGTCCAGAACATTGAAGATACATATGAATCTTGAACCAGCCATCGCCTTTGATGTGTTTAAGGTATCTAGCAGATAATATACCACCGGGAAGTAGGATTCCCCAAGCAAGGAACATCATGAATCCATGAACCCCCAAGACCGGTCTTAGATCTTGTTCTGCTTCTGCAGATCCACGTGTTAACATTACACGGACAGGTCTCTGACTTGTGACCGAGTGCATATTTCTCTCAGTCAACTGACCATCTGTCCATTTAGCACCCATTGCCCAAATAACCTTAAGAGGAGTTGTGGGATCAATCATATTCTTACATTCGGGACTATCTCGATGACTGCATGACGGTTTTAAGGGACGGGTAAACTCCAGCGTGATGATTCCCTCTTCTGATTTGCATCTCACATATGTCATATTTTCTGTTGTCGGATGCACAGCGGAAGCGGATGCTCCATCAATCCAGTAAGTATTTACATGCCCTGTTCCATTTCTATCAAACCAACCAACATAAGCATAACTGTTTGCCATTTCGCTACCGAAACCAATTGCAAGGTACCCACTTTTCTTCTGACCACGGGCTGCAATTGATATTGAATCCCCTACTATGGTCCAAAAGAACTTAACTTGCTGATCATCTAGATTGACACTGTTGTTGTACATATCTGAAAGTCCCCCATCAACAACCTGAACCTTCCAACCCATTTTCTCTTGAAAAATCGAGTGGTAATAGAGTTGGTCAGGTGTGTTTCTATTAGGAGCCCAAACCAGCTCTATCGGACTCGCCACTACCCCATGAGTTTCTTGCCCACCCGCATAAATTGTTTCGCTTCTGTTCCTTAGAGAAGCATTCCCACCACGAAAATCTGAAGTTATGTAGAAAGAAACGTCGTGTCCTGCTTCTATTGAAAACTTAACAGGAACCCCTCTTTCCACTCTCAACACCGGTGCTTCTTTCTTGTTAATATAGAGCACTTTCAAAGGGTTCGGAGGGTTTGGATAATGGACAGCTGGTCCGGCCGTGACAACAAGAGGCGATTTGGCATCAGCAATGATCACATCTTGATCATGCTTATTTTCAGCATCCAATGGTCCCAGGCATTCATCCACATGATCTGAAAGATTAAGTGAAAAATGCCCGTAGTTTTCCCCTTCCACACCGCCATGATTCTCAGGGAGATAGTAAGGATTAATAACATCTGGTGGTTTAATCACCCCAAGTGCCCATATCACTTTCAGGTTTTCAGTTGGATTCACAGGAAAATCGAACTTATTATCACTATCGTTCAACGGTCTCCTATACCTAACAAACGAAACTCCATCTATCCTATGCCCGTAAACCAGTTTTGTGTTATTCACAGAAGAACCAATTGCATCTGATCCTTCATACACGGTGTCAGGACAAACCCCCGAAGCAATACCAACCTTGACGGAGCACACACTAGACTCTGTGATATAGAAATCATCAGCAAATGGGAAGCCATCCTCTCTAATCCCTGTAACCACAACATCAGCACCCAACATAAGGTTTGATGTAGAATTCGGTTTAGCCCAGCCAAAGGCCATGTAGTTCAGTAAACCAGTTGTAGCCTCTAGACCAATGTCGACATAACCTTCCTCCGCATTCAAGCTCCACCGTAGCCTATACTTATCTGAAAGTTTCTTGCAGTTATCAAACATGGTAGGAGCCTTATGGAGCTCGCTGCTATTTGACTTCTCAGGAGCAACATCTTGGCTCTCTGACGGAGGTGATTCACTGTCTAAAGAAGAAGAATCTGGTTCTGTAGCGTTTGAGAGCAGAACATGCCCAAAATCAGAAGCAGTAGGTAAATCCCAAACCGAAACCACCCCTAACTGATCCCAGGTGACATTACCCAGCAAATGGACGACGAAAGATGCGTTCTTGAAGGTTTGATTAAGCTTCTGATCAGAGATGACGAAGCCATTACTAGTCAAGTTCTCGAAATCAGAAGCAATTGAACCCCACCAATGAACATCAGAACCAGAGAGCATATCGAAACGAGAAACCCTAAAGGAACAATCATCAACGATGGTGAAAACCCCACGAAGCTGATGCTGCAACATCCTGAACTCAGACTCGTAGCCGATTAAAGAGCTCGTATTAGAGCATCCTTGTCCATTTACAAAGAAGAAGAAGAAACCTAACAGGAGAGACCCTAGAAAAAAGGGTCTTTGATCGCACATGGTGGGCACTCAGAAATACAACCAAACCCAGATCTGCAAACACAGCATATATCAACTCGAAGAAGCTTCTGATCTGAAATCAAACAAAGCAGATCACAATCTCGATCAAACCCTAGAAAGAGAGAGAGAGAGAGAGAGATTGAACCAACTCGGGTAAGAGCACAATCAAACGAGAAGTGGAGAGATTACCTCAGATTTGGAATGTAGATCCTCGAGAGAGAGAGAGAGAGATGCTGTAGATTCGAACAGAGAGAGAGATCCGTGCCTCCGAGTGAGATTCTCGATTTCAAATCTGAGAGAAGTTTCGCAAAATTAATCAGATTTAGTTTTCCCGATAGCCAATGCAACCTTACGGATCTTACTCGCAAATATGCTTTCTGCTTTCTACAAACAAGAGACAGCTACGCCTAAGAATTACGATTAAGATTTTAAATTGGTTAATGTAAAATGAGTTTTAGATTATTATAAGAATCACGCCAAGTTAATCAATCCCAACATTTTAGTTTGATGGTTATAAACTTTACACTACCAATCTGCATCAAATCGAACCAAAAAAAAATTCATTTATGTGTTACCGACTATGTTATCTATTTTCTTTCTTTCGCCTAAACCCACTTCACTAAATTGGTAGCGAATTTTCCGCCAGAGAAAATCGACTAGGGACCAAAGTGTTAACATGAGTAGATAAAACACCGCTTAGTCTTGCCTTTTTGGCAAGACTATCGACTACAACAATATAAGATCACGGAATATAGAAAATGTTAAAATACAAAGCTTTTTAGTCTTGCGAAATCATTCAACTCGGCAGCAAACGAAGGTCATTTTAAGGGTGTCGTGACCAGTGATATCAGCTACATGCAATCCGTAGCAAAGACAACCTCTGTTGTTGCTGATGAGCTCAATACGTCCATTGCCCACAAAGGTGCTTCTAGCTCCGCATGTAAAGGAGAAAAGGTATTGCGAACACTTCTATATCCATTCTTCAGGAGGGTATCGTTCTGTACTAGAGTCCAACCGAGTCCACAACAGGTGTAAGATGAGTTCCACGTGCCATCTATGTGGCAAACCCTACCTAGGGGTGATGGGGTGACCTCTTGTGGGGGCATCAGGGGTAAGCTGTCCATTTGTGACTCGGACTCTTCTGGGGAGTTAGCGCTTAACCATGCATTAGCTTCTTGAATGGCATAGGAAACAATGTCCCGAGGATCTTCCCTCTCGCCTCCAAATATAACTACATTTCTTGCCTTCCATATAAACCAAAGAATACAAGGGAAGATAAGCAGTGAATCCTCACATGTTCCTATGTCTTTGGCCTTCCAAAATAGGTAGTCAAAATGACTGTATATGGAAGTCCGAGGAAAAAGGGTAGTGGCTGATGGAACGGGAGCTAAAGCCTAGACTTGTCGAGCGGGTGGGCGTTCGAATAGTGTGTGGTTAATGGTTCTTCCTCCGCACCGCATATGGGACAAGATTCCTCAACACCTATGTGTCGGGCAAATAATCTTTGACATGTAGCCAGACAACCAGCTAAGCATTGCCACACAAAATGCTTTAGTTTTCGTGTGGTTTTATGTTTCCATGTTTGTGCCACTAGTGCATCCACAGAGGGTCCCTGAAAAGGGGGATCACAAGTAAGGCGAGAGATCTCTCTCGCGGCCCAATATCCGGAACGAACAATATAGTTCTCGGATTTCGCGTAGGACCATCTAGAATCGTCATTTAAATAGTTCTTTGCCGGTCGTGTACTTAAAATTCGAGG
Source organism: Anastatica hierochuntica (assembly GCA_900406275.1). NCBI lineage: Eukaryota > Viridiplantae > Streptophyta > Magnoliopsida > Brassicales > Brassicaceae > Anastatica > Anastatica hierochuntica. Next base: position 6,778 of record OVAN01006321.1, read on the forward strand.
AATATCCTTTGTGACAAACAGTTCCCCGAGGCGATCCTTTTTCCATAGTTTAGTAGACTCATCGATTAAATCGTTGACGTAGAGGTAGGGGTCTCTTTCCTGGGATACACTTTCTGGAATGCGTGCTGGAGTATTGGGGATCCAAGGTTCGCTCCAGACTTTGGTAGTCATTCCCGACCCAATAGTTTTCCGGAGACCTGAACAAAGCAGGGGTTTTGCAGCCATAATACTTCTCCATCCGTAAGATGGTCGGTTCGACGATTGTACTTCCAATGGACTACAATATTTAAAGTAGCGACCTCGTAGTACCCTACTTATAAGGGAGTTTGGGAATCTAATAAGCACCATAATTATTTAACTAACAAGGCCAAGTTAAATTCCTCAAAATTTCTGAAGCCTAAGCCTCCCTTTGAAAGTTGAGTGCAAAGTTTGTCCCATGATTTCCAATGTATGCCTCGGGTATCCGCCTTAGAGCTCCACCAAAACTTGGCAATTGCATTATTTAGCTCGGTACATATCGCCTTGGGAAGCAAGAAACATGACATAACATAGGTCGGGAGAGCTTAGGCTACTGATTTTACCAATATCTCCTTTCCACATTTGGAAAGGAACTTGGCAGACCACGAGTTAATTCTTGATTGTAGGCGATATCTGACAAAGACGAAGAATTGGGCTTCAGAGCCATGAATCTTCTTTGGGAGACCAAGGTAGGTCCCCATACCGCCTTCTTGATGGATTCCCAATACCTCTCTTATCTTCATTTCTGCTGCAGGAACATCAGATCCAAACATAACAGATGACTTCGCTAAATTTATCAATTGACTTGATGCTTTGCCATATTGGCGGATAATGTCAATGATTTCTTTCCTTTAAGATTCATTAGTCTTGTAGAAGAAGAGGCTATCGTCTGAAAATAACAGGTGGGAGGTTGAAGGACTTGCCAGAGATATCTGAATACCTTGGATCCTCCCATACTATTCAGCATCGCGGAGTTGCGCAACAAGCGCTTTCGTGTAGATGATAAAAAGGTATGGGGAGATCGGATCTCCCTGGCGTATCCTGTGGGTTGGTGATATCTTCCCTTTAGGAGCTCCGTTGATACGTATCTTATACGATACTGATGATATGCAGAACATAATCCAACCTCCCCATTTGGGTGAGAATCCCATCTTGAGCATTAGGGTCTCAAGGAATTTCTATTCCATCCTATCATATGCTTTGCTCATATTCGTTTTGATCGCCATGAACTTTTTCCAACAAACTGGGTTTGATCTTAGGGCATGGAAGTTCTCCTGAGCGATCAAGATATTATCCGTAATAGGTCTTCCCGTAACAAAGGCGGATTGCGTTTCAGATATAAGGCTCGGAAGGATCTTCTTTAATCTGAGGCTAAGAATCTTCGAGATCACTTTGTGACTAACATTACAAAGGCTAATGGGTCTGAAACTAGACATCTCATGAGGTCGGTCAGTTTTGGGAATGAGACAAATGTTAGTCTCATTTAACTCTTTCTCAAAATAATCAGTGGCATGGAAGGCCCTGACTAGTTCAATGAGATCTTTGCCGATTATATTGTAGTAAGTTTGATAGAACAATGCGGTCATACCGTCCAGCCCAGGCGCTTTCTTAGCGCCTATAGAGAACAAAGCTCTTTTTATTTCCTCCTCGGAAAATTCTCGAATGAGATTAGCATTCATAGCTTCTGTAACCGAAATGGGTACATCCTTAATGACTCTCTCGAAGTCGCTCAGGTTCGTGGAAGAGAAAAGAGAATTGAAATAGTCCTCAACTAGTCTTTCAATGCCCGCCCCATTGTCGATCCTATCTCCATCTTGATTAAGTAACCCGAGGATTCGATTACGGACTCTTCTTTGTTTTGTCGAGGCATGGAAGAACTAAGGATTTCTATCACCCTCTTTTAACCAGTTGGCCTTGCTTTTCTATTTCCACTAGATTTCCTCCTCCAATTAAGCTCGCCCGAGTTTCTTCTTTAATTCCAAGAGAGTTTCTAGGTCGACGTTTTCATCTGGTTGGGCTTTATCGATGCTAACTTGGAGTTCTCTAATTAGCATCTCCGAATTGGATTTAGAGCTTTTTTCCAAGCTGATATCTCTCGTCTACAACCTTAAATTGATTTTGAAAAGCCGCCAGGTCCGTTTAGCTTGGAAGGGTTCCATCCTCGGGAAATAGCATCTCTTAAACCTGATTTACCTAACCATCTCTTAGCTGACATTTAATCATGTTATTTCTACGATGCCCTGCCCATGACATTAGGTTTTCTTTGTAGGGGATATCGATAAAACCAAAACACTGAATCATGTCTCGGAAGGGGAGAAATGATGCCTCTGATATGTGCTTTCCACCTTGTTTTTCATGGTTTCTAATAATCTCGTTAAAATCTCCAATTGTGAACCAATCATCAAATCTAGTGGTAGATATTCAGGTTAATCTTTCTAAAACATTTCCTTGGCATTCAATCACGGGATCTCCGTAAAAAAATGATAAAAAGACTTGATTCCCACCAATAATAGTCTCAATATCCACAACTCGATTGGTCATGCATAATATTTGCAGTGGAAAATCTCTCGAGTAAAATAAGGCCAAGCCCCCGCTTAAACCTTTAGGATCAACAATAATAAGACTATCAAAACCTAAGGAAACTTGAACGTTCTGGTTTTTTTAGTTTCTGAGTGAAACAAAAAACCTGGGGAGTACATTCGAGACATCTCATCCAGTCGGCGGAAAGTAGTCTTTGCTCCCACCCCTTGAAAATTCCATGCTAAAATCCTCATTCATAAAAATTGGTTGGGTTTTGGAACCTCATCAAATTGCCCCTTCGCAAATCATTTCTTGGTTAAATAAATGACCTCATAATAAGGATTGATTAGCTTCTTCTTGCTTTTGCCCTTCAATTTGATAAAGGAAATTTCATTATCACGATTTTAGTAATAACAAGAAGCACTAACATTAGTCCATACAAATCACATAGCATTAAGCTAGAATCTCTAAAACCTTAAACCCAACAATGGGGAAAATTAATTAAACTCTTGAATTGTTGAATTTAACTCTTTTTGAACCACAAAAGATTATGGATTCAGTTCTTCTTCTTCTCCGGAGGTGGTCCATACGCCTAAGCTTACCAAACTTGATACAAGTGCTTTGACGATGAGATGGACTCACGATGGAGAACTTCAACTGACAAAAGAAATCAGATCTATGCTGGAAATTGAGTCCAGATCTATGCCAGAGTATATGGATTTAACAAAGGAAGACGATCGGATCAAACTCTTCACATGGATCTTTGACCACACATGGCGAAACAAGAAAAATTCTTGAGGGCTCAGATCCATTAGGAGTAGCTCAAATCCGTACTTAAGGACGGTGGAGGAGGGCTTCACAGCGAAATGGCTAGCAGAGGAAAGCTTCATGGCGAACGGCGGGCAGAGGAGAGCTTCAAGGCAAGATCGAGTGCGGATGAGAGCTTCACTGCAAACACAGCGAGCGGAGGAGGAGCCTTTGCGAGCGCAGTAGATGGTTGAAGGAGGCGCTGAGGCTAAGGCGACGGTAGGAGAGGGAGCGTCGGTTCATTCCAGTCGGATAGGCGGTGCCTCGCGGCTACCTCAGTCGTCGTGCCTCCCTAATATATTTTCTTTTTAGCACAAAATGATTTTATTAAATAGAACTAACGATAAATTCTTCATGTAAAGAAGAAATACAAGTGGAGACATAACTACGAAACTTAAAAAGATCAAGTTATTGTATTTGTCCTTAACTAATGTGTTTGCAGCTTTGTTCCCATTTCGACTTGTCCATATGAATCGAATATATTGAAAATTTTGAGCCCACTTGTTGGAGCTGGGCTTGACATCTCTCCAAATAACTAGACCCACTTTGAAAGACTTAGATTCTTTTCCTGAAGAAATCGGCATGCCTCGAAAATCGGGGTGAGCCTGACCTGATTTTAAGACCTATCACGATGGCCCAACACCGAGAAGAGTTCACGACAGAGTGATGTCAGTCTACGGGGGTCGCATTGATGAGGAATGGGCAGCACAACTGGAGGTGAATGTGGCATGCAAGCCAAACGTACATGCTGTTGAGGTCATGTCCTGACACACGTCGATTAAAGCCTAAGAACCACTGAACGCCTCAATAAACAGGATGGGTCATCTAACAGCCGATAATTCGGATGAACATCTGATGACGTAATGAGAATATCGCCAACCCAAGCCACGCCAAAGAGTTGACCTCGAAGGCCTAAAACAGTGTCATTGTAGAAGGATCCATAAAGGAAATTGTGCTATAAATAGCGGAGAACACTTAGCATTAAAACACATTGAATTCTTGAGAGAGAAATGCTAGAGAGAAGTCAGAGCATTTACTCTTTTGATTATACACCTCGAAAGTATCTGTATTCGCCCAGAAAACTTTTGTACTCATTCAGAGATTATTCTTTCGTCTCGAATAAATAATCTTTTCTCACATTGTCGATCTGCTTTTATATAATGAGATTCTCTGGCTTACGCGTCACCTCGCTATTCAACCCTGTCGTCTCAAATATTCATACCTAAAACATTTGGTGCCGTCTGTGGGGATACATAGGAGAATTCTCTCGACGCACGAAACAATTCGATAATGTACAAATCCGCAGCAATTCCACAAAGTGTTCCTTAAGTATTGCAGAATCCCGCTCCAGCACCTCAAATTCATGACCCAACAACAAGGGTTCCAAGCACCGCTATCGATAGGTATCCGCCTACACATTCGCATGCTGTAGTCGAGGCTGTGGCAAATCCATCTCAGATGACGTCCATAAAAGTTCCTCCTACGACCACTGTTTACCCGTAGAGACACAATCATCGACGACACCTCAGTAACGAACCCCAAAATCCAGGGTCACCGAAATAGGAAGCACCTGATTCCCAGTAGGTTCAATCGTCGGAGCAACGCCTCCCCCGTCTTCTGACTTCACAACCCTCCTGTTTGACCTGATCAAATGAGTAGACGCTTTGCGCACACTACCAACGCAAGATTCAAGGCGCTGACCTCATCTCCTACCTTGTATTGAAGCGCACCCGACGCACGATGCCCTAAAACCCCGAGAAACACCTCAGTGGGATTCTTATCAAACCTGCAATGAAACCTCCTTGAAGAAGCACCAACATCGTAATCCACCTTACCACGTCACCAGGAAATCTCCGGACAAACTCCATAGATCCCGACAAGGAGACCCGACCATCGCTACACCATTTCAGAGCCACTTTCAAACCACACTCTCGAACCTCCCACATTAACTCACCTCGGAAAAGATAGAGAGCTCGAACTCATGAAATAGTGCATGCAAGACATGAACTCCTGAGTCCACCAAGCTATAAACGCATCACCAGAAATCGACCAGGTTCTCAAAGAATCGCAAAACATACCATTCACGAGAGGCATCACTCGTTATCGTATTCTGCACCTCGGAAAAGTGAGGATCCCAAAATATGGAGGAACCACCGACCCAAGCCAACACTTGATGACCTTCAGAATTGCGATGGGACGAGCGCAGTTTCTCCCTGAAGAACGCGACGCAGGGGCGGCGTAAAGATGGTTCTACCGTCTCAAAGCCAACTCAATAGACAACTTCCACCAACTCTCAACAACGTTTTTAAAGCAGTACTCAATGTTCATACAACAAAGCCACTCCACCTCAGACCTCTGGGCCATGTCCCAAGGACCCAAAGAAATTTTGCGAAACTTCATAACAAGATTCAAGGACGTCACATCCCGCGTGACCATCACCAACGAAGCAGTTTTGCCCGCCCTCCGCAATGCCCTTTGGTGTGAGCCGCCATTTGGCGATGATCTGAAGATCAACAAACCACAAACTTTGGAAGACACGCTCCATAGGGCTACCATGTTCATCAGGGTAGAAGAGGAGGAATTGGCCCTAGCCGAGAAACACACCGCAACACGAGCAAAGGACAAAGCCAAAGCGGAGCCCTCCCGAGAAGAGTGAAACGACGAATACAACGAGCCATACCAACACTTCAATGTGGAGTACGCCAAAGAAGTCAAGGGAAAGAGAGAAACAAACAACTATTTCGGAAACAACCAAGGCCAACAATCGAACGTGCAGAAGCAGCCTCACACAACGATCGTCGACCAAAGCAAGTATTACGACTACCATCGACACGCCAGTTATTTGACCTCAAAGTGTAGGCACTTGAAATATCTGCTAATCAAGAAGTGCATCAACGGCGAAATCACGATCCCTGCCCATGAAGAAAATAGGAGGAAAAATACATGGCACTTTGCAAAGCAAGGTGAAGCCATGCAAAAAATGCAATGGCATGGTCGAGATGATGCAACGTGTGGCCCCGCCTCGAAGTACGCCAAAAACGAGGGATCAAAAAGGGTCTAGGTCGAGGAGTATCCTCTCGACGCACCCCCAGCACCCCGAAAGCACATCAACATGATAATGTGCGGCTTGCTAGACTGTAATGATTCGATTCGTTCAATCAAGAAACACAAACACCGAACCGTTGCTGCTGTCAAATGGGCCAACATAAAAGACACATCCGGGTACATCGACAATGATAGCACCTTCACCGAGTATGACGCAGAAGGAGTTAATCGACCACACAACGACCCTATGGTGATCGAACTTTTCATTGCCGACTGCAAAGTGAAAAAAATAAAGATCGACACTGGCAGCTCAGTCGACCTCATCTTCAAAGACACCCTACGTAAGATGGATCTCAAAGACTACATGATCAAACCTTCTCGAAAATCACTCACCGCTTTCAATAATGAAACCATTATGTCAGAGGGAACCATCAAGCTCCATGTCCATGTCGGGGGAGTCACCAAGTTCGTAAAATTCATGATCACCGATACACCAACTATTTACAATGTCACCATGGGAACCCTCTAGATTCACACAATGAAAGCAATACCATCATCTTACCACCAATGCCTCAAATTTCTGAGCCTAACTAAAACAAGAATGATATGAAGCGACAATGGGATGACCAGAACATGTTTCATCGTAGAACTTAAGCTCCGACTCTCCTGTGCCATCATGACCCTGTCGAACACCCCAAAATCTTGAGAGAGTAAGCACCAATACTCGACAAGGTACTCCAAGTGAATATCGACGTCAGCGACATCCGAAGGTGTGTCGACATCGACACAATTCTCGACATCGAAGTACACAACGAATTAGTTGACTTCCTTAAAGCGAACACCTAGGCTTTCGTCTTGTCTACCAATGATATATCCGGAATTGACCCAACCATCGCCTGCCATGGTTGACCCAACGTTCAACCCATCAAGCAAAATGGGAGGAAACTCGGTCCCGAGAGAGCCTAAGAAGTCAATGATGAGGTCGATCGACTCGTACAAGGTGGTTCCATCGACGAGATCAAGTATCCAGATTGGTTAGCCAACCCCGTAGTTGTGAAAAAAAAACGACAAGTGGAGGGTCTACGTCGACTTCACGACTTGAACATGGCTTATCCTAAAGACAGCTTCCCTCTTCCATATATCGGTCGAATCGTCGAAGCGACAACCAAAAACAATTCACTATCTTTCATGGATGTCTTCTCAGGCTACAACCAGATACTTATACACACTGACAATCGCAAAAAAACCTCCTTCATCACCGACCGGAGAACTTACTGCTACAAGGTCATGCCTTTCTGACTGAAGAACGCCAAGACCACATATCAGTGCCTCATCAATCGGATGTGCACGAATCAACTCACACGTACCATGGAGGTCTACATCGATGACATGCTCATCAAGTCGCTCATCACCAAAGATCACGTCAATATACTCCGAATTTACATAGCAACCCTGAACCAATATAGCATGAAGTTGAACCCACCAAATTAACCTTTGCTGTCACATCGGTAGAATTCCTCGGTTACATCGTCACCCAAAGAGGAATAGAGGCAAACCCTAAGCAGATCACCGTGATCTCTAAACTGCCATCACCTTGAAACACCTGAGAAGTGTAACACCTCACAAGATGCTTCGCCGCCCTCAATCGTTTCATTTCAAGATCAACAGACAAGTGCCTCCCTTTTACCAGCTCCTGCAAGGTAACAAGCGGTTCAAATGGGACGACAAGTGTGAAGAAGCATATAAGCAGCTCAAGGTATGCTTAACCTCGACACCAATACTAGAGAAATCACTCGACCAAAAAAATATCTACCTTTACATCGCAATCTCCACCTCAAAAGTCAGCAGCATTTTGGTTCACAAAGACATAGGTGAGCAAAAACCCATGTTTTATACGAGCAAATCACTTGACGTGGTAGAAGCACGATACTCGACACTAGAGAAGCTCGCTTTGGTCGTAGTTACCTCGGCGAGGAAGCTGCGCCCGTACATTCAATCACACTCCATTGTTGTCCTGAAAAATCAGCCACTACACATGATCCTGCACACTCCAACCCAATATGGTAGAATCGCCAACTGGGTCGTCAAATTAAGCGAGTACGACATCGATTACCGGACCTGTACAAGTGCCAAAGACAAAGTATTGGCAAACTTCCAGATGGAACTTCCCTAGAATTGACAAACACCGACCCCGAAGCTAGCACATGGACGTTATTCTTCGACGACTCCGCAAGCCAGCACAACTCAGGTGTCAGGTTTTAATTGGAGTGCCCGACTTATGAGATACTCAAGTAGTCCTTCTGCCTTTCTTTTCGCACCTCCAACAACAAAGCCGAGTACGAAGTGCTCTTCGTTGGAATGCGCTTATCTAAAGAAATCAAAGCATTTGGAAGCCTTCTTTGACTCCCAACTATTCACCGGCCAAATCAAAGCATTTGGAAGCCTTCATTCGACGCGAAGAATGAGCGTATGGACGCCTACCTCAATGTTTTTAAAGACTTAGCCAAACATTTGGACTCATTCACCCTTACCAAGATACCCCACATCGAGAACGCCTCGGTAGATGCCTTAGCCGCCCTCGCTTAAACATCTAACCCAACCACACGAAGAATTATCCCGGATAAGTGCATCGTGTACCCGAGCATCGAACTCTGAAAGGGCATATGTGCAATCCACAATAACTCAACGGAAGATAATGATGAACTCGGTAGGCAAGAATCGCCACCAACCCCATCCTCCGACCCAAGCGCCTGCCTCTGTGAAAACAACTGGCGCACTGAGATCAAAGATTACATCGCCGGCGGAACCCTGCCAGCCGAAAAATGAGCAACTTGTCACCTGCGCAAACGAGCAACTCGCTACACCATGGTCGATGATGGCCTTTATTGCTGGAGCTCGAGTGGTACGCTGTTACACTGCATTTCCGGAGACGAAACAATTTGCGTTATGCACGAGGCATACAAAGGAGCAGGCGACAATCACTCGGGATGATAAACCTGACACTTCGAGTCAAGAATCATGGCTTCTATTGGCCCACACTAATGAAGGATTATGAGGACTTTGCAAAAAATTGCAAAAAATGTCAACGCCACGGGGACACAATTCACGTCCCTACTGAGCTACTCACGACAACAACTGCACCATACCCTTTCATGTGCTAGACTATGGATATCGTCAGACCACTCCCATAATTGAGGAAGAGGAAGTACGTACTCATCATCACTGACTACTTCACTAAATGGTTTTAGGCAGAAGCTTACGCGAAAATCGAACGAGTGATTTCCAATACTTTGTCTCAAAATTCATCATCTGCCGCCATGGACTCCCTTATGAAATCGTCACGGATAACGACTCCTAGTTCACATATGCCAAGTTCGAAGGATTATGTGCTAGCAGAAGGATCAGACTCAACAATATGCGTTACCCACAAGGTAACGACCAAGCAGAAGAAACAAACAAAAGGATACTCGACAAACTGAAAAAGGGTTGAGGACAAAAAGGGAATATGGGCAGATGAGTTAGACGAAGTCCTTTGGTCACACCGCACCAGCCCTCGCCCCTTTCTCCCTTGCCTACGGAATAGAAGCAATGTCCCCCGCCGTGGTAAATGTGCCAGGAATCAAACACATCATGCTCACCCAGCATCCCGACGTGAACGACAAAATGATGTTGGAATGGCTCAACCTCATCGAAGAACAACGCGACAAGGCACTCCTACATATTCAGAATTATCAGCATCAAGCGGCCCGATACTACAACAAGAAGGTCAAGGGACGATACTTTGCAAAAGGAGATTTTGTGTTATGCTAAGTCTTCGAGAACACTTCCAAAAGATCCTTGTTCAAGCTCAGCGCCATCTGTGAAGGTCCTTACCTTATATCCAAAGTCGTTCGCCCCAGCGTCTATGAACTTACGCAAACGTATGGCGAAGCAATCCCCATATCCTGGAACTCGATGCGTCTCAAGCGATTCTACCATTAAGTGCTAAACCTTGATCCAATTATCTCTGACCACTCTCTACCCTTTGTAAAATTCGAACTATGAACTTGCATGATCCCTTCGGGATACGTAAGCAACCTTTTTTTGAGGCGCATTTATTAATCAACATATTTCTCTCTTTATGAAAGCTAATTGATCAAAAAACACACTACCCAAGGCCCACCCATGATAACCACACTCATCAGAAAGTACTCTTGCCCAATTGACTCCAACTCAAAGCCGAGCATGCCTCGCAAAATGCGTTCCCCATTAATGTGGTGGACTAACTACCCATGACCCCATTTATGACGGAGAATACGAATCACATATGTCGTAGTGGCCTAATAGAAACCACCTCGATAAGCCGGGTCGACCCTACAAGGAGAAAAGGGAAGCGTGGCATACCACCTCGCAACCTCAATAAATAAAGTCTAAAAATTACTAAGGAAAAAGTCTAACATGATAACCAAAAGCGTCGAGAAACTAAATCCATCATATATTAAGATAAGCATTAATAGTCGATCCAAGGTCATAACACGACCTCGAGAAAAATAACCCCGAGAGCAGAAATTAAAAAGATAAATGAAATAAAATTTAACAGAAAACTTAGCGAAGTATTAAGAAAATAATAGAAGAAGATAAGGCTCATATTCTGATCTCGAAGCAGATCAACTTTATTAGTAGTTCGAGGATATGGGACATCGACGACCGAAAGGAAATCCGCATTACTTCCATTGTCATTCAACCTAACGGGCAGAATGACCGGGGTATCGTCGCGAAAAAGATCACTGGCGAGAAGCTCCTCTTGAATGATAAAGCCTGAATCTTCCAGCGAGGTAACATCCTGCTTATCAAGCTAGGCGTTCATGTCTTCCTCCCTCTTCTCGAGGTCATCAATGAAATCCTCAAGGACTGGTCTCCCGAACTTTGCCTTAAGCTTCTTAATCATGCCCAGGATTTTGTCGAGCTGATTGGCCTATAATTTCCGTTCTAAATGAACTCCTTGTCATCAACAAATTTCTTGAACTTGGCGAGGCGCACCTCGAACTCCATCTGGGTCTGTTACCAACACAACCTCTCATTCTTGACATACTCTGATCGAGATGCCATCAGCCTCGCAACATCCGACTCCAACTTAGCCTTTTTAGCTGCCAACTCTTGGACTCTATGAGTCAACATGTCAATGTCAACATTCGCCTTCTCCTCCGCCTCGCCTCCTTCCTCACCTCGACAGTTAGATAAAAATAACCTTGTCCTTAGAAACTAGATCCAGCTTCAACCCCGCGATCTCCTTCTCTGCTTTCTTCTTAGCCTTTTTAAGCTCTTTGACAGTCTTTTTAGCAGTCTCCTTCCCGTCTACCGAAGTCTCTTCACCTTTTGGTTTTACTTGTTCACTAAGCTTGCAGAGAGGAAGGTAAGCTACAAATAGTGAAGAAAAATGTTTAAGTACCAAACAAGGAAATCTAGGTGTGAGGCAAAGCCTCACACAGACCTCTTGAGTCTTCTTGGAGATGAGGTGGTTGTCGTCAACAAAAACCAGGTCCTTCACCAAAGGAAGGTCAACCCTCACCAAGGTAACACCCTAATGTAGTTCGCCACATGCCAACGCGTCGTCGTTCACTAGCGGACCCTTACCGATATACTTGAATTTAAACCCAAACTTATTCACCAGATTATTCTCGTATACCACCACATGGTCTTCCCTTCCAATTTCCTCCTCGACGTACTCGACGATGTCAGGTGTATCGACATGCTCGCGACGAGGCGAGACCGCAACAGTTAAAGTCACGTTATCTCCAAAAGCAGATTTCCCAGATTTAAAATTGTGGCTAGGTCCAGCCGATGCGGCAGCCCTGGTGGCATCTGCAATATCTTTCCTTGCAGAAACAAAATATGCTTCGAAAGGAGTCTGCAAAGTTCGCCTCACGAAAGGAACACGCTCTGAACCCTGGCGACGACACTTGCGCCTTAGGATCTTCACAACAAATCCTCTTTGAGATGAGAACGTTGTCAGATTCAGTAGTCTCCGCACCCCTCTTCCCAGTCTCAGCCTCGTTAAGCGTATTGCCTAGGGGAGTAGCCTCACGAGGCGGGAAAGAGTCCGCAATGTGCTCCTCCTGGTGGGCCCCTGGAGTTGTCATATCAATTATCTGATCCTTTTTTGACGCCCCCTCCAAAGTTAGGGTATTCTTCTTCTTCTTCTTCTTTCTCGTGAAGATGCTTGGAAAGTTCATGTTAACTTTTCCCATCTCAGTTGCAGGGTCGTAAGCATACCTTTGCTTTGGGCGAGGAACATGTATCCAATAAGCCGCATAAAGCAAACAAGGAAAGGTCAGCCTTACACAGCAATGGCCTAATATGCTTTGACAAGAACACTTATGTCTCTTGATAACTAGGAGATTCCTATGAACGAAAGACTTCACAATCTCCTCCCACGAGGTGAGACGATGCGACATAAGTCTGTCAAGCAAAGCATGATAGCCACATGGATATGAATAGATGGAAGGCGGACGATCTGCAAAAAAAAAAAAAGTCAAGACATCAACAATGCCAAGAAAGACATAATAGTCTTCGAGGCAGTTAAGATGGGCAAATACCAATGAAACGACTCCCCCCTCATGTACTCCTGATTGGGATCAAGGAGCGACGCCTCGTTAATCCTAACGTAGAAATATATATGCCACCACTTGTCGATCTGCGTATTGTTGCCCGCAATCAACTTACCCTAGTTTAAAACTGATGTAAAAAGTTCCCGGAAGAGACAAATTCGGGCTTATGGTTGCTAGTTCCTCAAAAAGTGGTTGAGTCATCTCAAATCCAACATCGGAAGCCAGAGGAAGCGCCGCCACCATGTTCCTAATTGACGAGGCAGTAAGCTGAGTAAATGAAAGGCCTCGAGCCGCGCAATAAGTAGTAAGCAGTGGGGGTAGTGGGAACCACAAACCAACCTCCGTGAAGAACGATTCGAAAAGCAAAAGTAAACAAGCTGGAGGACACCATGGGCGTTGGCCAAGCAATGGAGACCTCGATTTGAGACCAGAATTCTAACCCGTTGTAGAAAAATCACTCAAAGATAAGTGTGAAGAGTGACTGTGTTCAGTAAAGTTGATTTTGCGAGGCCTCTTGCTTTTTTCTTGCCCGCGCCTGCATCGGTGATCTCAGCTATGGCCTTAGCCTTTTTCTTCCCCTTCTTTTTTTGTTGAAGGCCACAAATCAGATGAGGCCCCATAAAGTACTCCGACGGCGGTTCGCCGGGAAGGGTCGCAAGCGGAACAACTGCTAAAGGTTCTTGTAAAGACGAGGTGGCATCCTCGATAACTCCTCGATCGAAGCATGAACTTTGGTCCCTAAGGCGTAAGAAGCAAATTTTGAAGAAAACCTCGAGGATTCTCGAGCTGAAGAATCACACGACCCTGCGCGGGACCCAGACCTCTGCGAGGCAGATGACTCAGAAGACTCAACTAAAATATGATTTAACATGTTGAAACTTGGAAAAAAAATATCTGCATAAAGGAGATGATGAAGAACATGGAGGTGTTCTTGGCAAACCAGAGTAATATGTGATAGATCTTTGAAGGTATGACAGAGTAGTGCCGAAAAATTAAAATAAAGAGGAGAGAGATCAAAGAAATATCAGAGTGAGAGAGTCTACCTTTGAGTTCCAAGAGAAGTCGTGAATGTGCGGAGGGAAGCTCGTATTTATAGCCATGGGGGGGGGAAGCTGGAAAAACTCTCATCATTAAACCTAGAAGCGCCTCTTCGCTTCCCTCTGTTTAGGTCTCACACGTGGCAAGCAGAGAAGAAGCCACACTGACATGGGGTTTTTCCTCGGTGCCAAAGTTTAAAATTTATAAAACCTAATACCCTATGCTATATCCCGCAAGAGAACGAGGTCAATTGTAGTATTTTAGGGTCGTCCAACGATTTAGAGGCTTGGATTAGTAGAACCTAAACAAGGAGATTATACTAAGGGTCCTAGTCTAGAAGGCGATCTAGAAAGAGATTGGCACGTGTCTCTACTAAACCTAATCAAAAGTGGAGGTAACCATGGTGATTGAGCAATAAAGAAAGCAATAACAAAATAACATGAAAGCAAAGAGTAAACTTTGATCAAATCAAAAGAAAGATAGGATCTTGAGACAATGGTTATGATTTTGGGTTCAATCTAAAGAGGTAATGAATTTTGGGTAAGGCTTTCTTAGAGGATCGAAGCTATTCCTAGACCAAGGGTCCCTTAATAATCAATCAACCCACTCTCGTGACGAAGATCTATTCACCTATACACACTACAAGGCTCAACTCTCGTTTGTTGCCCATGAAGTATGCATGTCATAGTCTAACTTAAGCCCTCTTAGCCATCTAGCACCTAGGTAACATCCACT
>OVAN01006322.1:0-21524 GCA_900406275.1 Anastatica hierochuntica
AGATTTGTCGTAATATACTGAAAAAGGTGGTGTTTTATTGAATTGCAATCAAAATTTTACAAAAATTTCAAGCTCAATTTCTAGAGAGAAAAATCGGTCCCTTTCTTCAGGCTCCTCCTTCTTCTTTTATACTCTTTCAGCTCTTGTAACTCTCGAATTATTGTGCATTTATTCCTCTTGTAAATGCTGATTCTTCTGTTTTGATTTCCCTTAGCTTTGAATTTCATGGGCCTTTTATTTTCTCTTTTGATTTGGGCCGGATATTTCTAGGTGGGCTTCGATGGCCCGCCCGCCAATTGGTTCTCTAATCGATTCTCGGATCGGTTAACTCCTAACCGGATCCGGGTGTTAACCACCTCCTCCAACCATATCCAAATTTTATGATTTATTTGAATTTTTGTAAGATTAACAACAAATAAGAATGTAGCCTACTAACTTACACAAATTAACGTGTTCATATAATATATAATTTATTCTTTAATTTGTTTGTTACACACTTTGCTTCAATTTTTAATTACTTTCACATGTTGCTTTTTGTTTGTTTTCCCCACATAGTCAAACCAGAAGAAGTGCAAAGATGTGTTAATCAGTGGACATGGTTGCCTTTGAATAGTTACATTAAACATGACATAATAGACTATTTGGACATTAATATAATTGTTTTTAGCTCATCGTTAGCTAATTAAATTTCGCACTTAGTGTGGAGGAAGAGAAAAAAATGATGTAAAAACAAACTTGATCCTCATCGAATTATTATTTTTCATCCAAAAATAAGGTGGTTTATTTAGTCTATCATGACCAGTGCAACCATTCAAACCCATAGGATATAACAAAAGTTATTTATATTTTAAGATCCATATATTCGCAAACAAATAAACTCTTTTAACATATAACATTGAAAATGAAGTTTTTTTTTTTATGATTAGGAGGTTCAGAGTCTGCGGACTCATAATCTCCCAAGGCGGGATAAAACCAAATAAGATATTCGCTTTTGGCGAGTCAATCCCTCCCAACGTAACTCGAACTCAATACCTCGTCTTTACTTCGAAGAATTTTCAACACTGGTCAACATTTCGTTAGTATTGAAAATGAAGTTTTACAACGAACAAAATTAGCTATTATTAAGTCGGTCTCCCTATAAATTAACTAAACATTGTGTGATATTTGATTGTGGAAAGGCAAAAATGTAACTATTAATTAGGTAACTTGGGCATTAGGCTGCATATAAATTGCCGCCGAAACGGGTGGGAATGAATGAATGAATAAATAGAAACTTGTTGGCTGGCTCAGTACTCTTTGCTCATATTTATTTCCTAAAAACTAGTACAAATTAAAACTATTGTTGGATAAAAATAAACTATTGTGGCACCACCAAAAAAAGATACTTTGAAAACAATTAATGTCTTTTGTATTTTTCAGCCAAGTGAAAGATATAAATGAATGTTTCTTACTTTCTTTTAACTAAAGCTTCCAAATTTACTTCACTTTTTTATATATTTCCTCTATTTCATTTTAATTTTTGAGTTAATGTTTAAGATTAATATACATATCTTAAAAATTACAAACTTTATATGATTTATCTCGTTTAGAAGGGAATTTTTATTAAATAAAACTAATTCAATCAACAAAACAGCATATTCCATTATAAATGGTCACGAATATCAAATGGTTTTAAGAGATCAGGTAGAAAATTAGAAACATTAATTGTTTTGAAACAAAAACTTTCTTCTTAAATTTCACTTGAAAAAAAAACAAAAGAAGCAATATATTATTCTCTAGTATCAATACTTATACCATCTCCAACAATAGATCTCTCTTTAGGCATCTAAATCTAAAATTTTTAGATACGGGCCCCGCGAAGAGAAACACACACAAAATTTTTAGATACGGTTCCAAAAGTATCTAAAATTAGATACAATTTCTAACTTTTTGGATATTTCTGATTTTAATAATAAGATGGATATTCACTTAGAAACTCACTTAGATACTTGTTGGAGATGCTCTTAGATATAAGTGGGAGTTCGAACTCTGGAGGCAAGGTCCATGTTCCTTTCGAAATAACAAGCCAAATAACAACACTCTACAATAAGTTTGGTGGACAATTATTTCTTAACACTTATCAAATTGGAAACTCTAACATTATTTCTATTTTTGATCTACTTATATCACAAATTATAACAAATTGATCGTCGCTTGCAATATATGCGATTATAGTGAACAATTTCAAAACGACTGCATAATGTAGCTATTTTTGTAATATTCAGATTCACAACGGAAGATTGCGCAAGTACCACATCAATATTCGATGAACATGATATCTCTGCAAGACTGCAACACAAAAAACTACAACTTGTGAAGATATATTCCACATCGGAAATATGATGGAGACCTAAATAATATATAAGTAACATGGGCTAATCCACTCATTGCCAATTGGTTTTGAGCTAGAAGTCCATGAAACTTAACACAACTAACGACTATGTGCAGTACTCTAGAATCTTCAATAAATGTTGCATTTAGTAATTTTCAAAACATTATATTTATCTCATAATTGAATCAGACCAGGTGTTGAATCCTTTAAATTATTAACTCTTTGGGCGAGGGGATTTCACGATAGAAAAGGTGAAATGTTATTTAGAAAACAACGTTTAGTCTACTCTAGGAGGAAGTTAATTTAAAAAAGATTCAAAAGGCACATACGTTACATGCCTTTGAGTGAATAATAAATGTAATATATGATAATGTAACAGACTATAAAATCAACGACGGTTACAACTAAAACTAACTATATAAGCTTAATAAATTTATTAGCTGAAGACAAATATAGTTAGAACTTCGAACTAGTACATATAACATATTGGCTGATGTGCTACTTAAGTTCAAACTCGCATATTATAAAGACATCACTAGGTTGCCGAGACTCATTTGGCTCAGTGATAAAAGATTCTGGTGCTGAGTGCTCAGGCGTCTGGAGTTCGACTCTACCAAATGGTGATGCTCCGCGTCGTAGGATTTGACTATAGATCGGGCCTTGTCGATCTACCCGTATCAAAAAATAATCAGCAGTTAAATGGCTAAAACACTTATATTATAAACTTACTTAACCTAATTATATACTCCATTAGGTAGTTTCTTACAAATAGAAAATCATAATCAGTCAACTCACAACCAATTATATAGATCCAGATATCAGAATTATACTGCAGCACTCTTGCAGTCTACAAATATGATACACTCAACATCAGTTGACTGTGGAGTTAGTCAAATCCAAAAGTGATTAATTGCTCAGAATCTAATACATTTGTAACACAATCTCTGAAACAAAAATGACATTTGTATCACACAAAAAAATGTGAAGATTAATCCCTTAATTATACAATAATATCTTAATAGGCTTTTTATATATTTTGTTTGTTTTTACTTTAAGCTACTTATAGAATATTAAAATGAGATAAAAAAGGAAGTGATATTTCCAAAGCAGTGAGACATAAACACTGCAGGTTACTATCTCTCCATCTGCATCTTGCAGTGCTTTCTTTCTGAGTTTTCTGACTTAACATAATAAAGAAACCATTTTTATATCAATCTTTTTTTTTAAACTCTAATTTTGCTTTTTCTCCTTAAGTGTCTTGTCTCAAACTCAAGTTCCCCCTAGTAAACACTTTTTCTCTCTCTCTCTCTCTGTTTAGCTCTTTCTAGCTCTCTCCAGTAACTGTTGCAGAGACCAAAGAGAAAAAAAAAGACTTTTGGTTGTGGTTGTCTTTGCTTATTAAGCCACACTATCTAAAAGCACTAAAGGAAGTAGGGTGAAAAAACAATATCCCAAAAGCAACCAACACATTTTTTTTGTTCTCTCTCTCTCTCTTTCTTCCATGGACTTGCAAATGAAACAATGGAGAAGTCAGCAGCAGAATGAGTCAGAAGAACAAAGCTCTGCAACTAAGATATCAAACTTTTTCTTTGATCAGATTCAATCTCAAACTGAAACTTCTGCTGCTGCTGCTCTTCCTCTCTTTGTCCCTGAACCTACCTCTTCTTCCTCTTTCTCATGTTTCTCTCCTGACTCTTCCTCTTCTTCTTCTTCCAGGTTCCTCAGTAAGTGTTTCCTGCCTTTTGTAAAGACCCATCACTTTACTTACACTCAAATGTTGTTGATGTGGGTTTTGTTTGTCTTTTTGTTAGAGATGGGAAACTTCTTTAGCTGGGCACAGTGGCAAGAACTTGAGCTACAAGCACTGATCTACAGATACATGTTGGCTGGTGCTTCTGTTCCTCAAGAACTACTCTTACCCATCAAGAAAAGTCTCTTCCATCAATCACCTTTGCACTTCCTTCACCATCATCCTCTTCAACATAACTTCCCTCACCACCAACCTTCTTGTGAGTCCCTCTCTCTCTCTCTCTCTCTCTCAAATCTCTGAAAGAATCTTTCTTATTTAAGAATGCATATGACTTTGACATTGGAGTTATGTTTCCAAGATCTAGAACTAGAAACTCCAATTCATATACTCACCAAACAACAAAAGTAAAAATACATTTATCAGTAGAAAGGTTGCTTTACAATCTTGTAAAGACTTTGAAAGTCTTATCTACAAGATCTATGAGGAACATTTTAGTCAGACAAGTTGAGTTTAGAGACATTATTAATCAATGTCTTAAATGAGATCTTTTGTCGGTTGTTAATAATGAATATAACACACACAAACAAAAGGGTATTGGGGAAGAGGAGCAATGGATCCAGAGCCAGGGAGATGCAAGAGAACAGATGGTAAAAAATGGAGATGTTCAAGGGATGTTGTAGCCGGCCACAAGTATTGTGACCGCCACATCCACCGTGGAAGAAACCGTTCAAGAAAGCCTGTGGAAACAACAACCACCACCACCACAACCGCCGCAACTTCTTTTGTCTTTGGCAAGGAGATTGGTCATGGAGGAGGAGGACAAAACAATCTCTTCTTCTCCACTGGTTCTTCACATTCTTCATCTCAACATCTCAACCTTAGTAATCATCAAAGGTACACAAAAAATTTAATAACACTATGTTTAATTTGAAGTCATTACTAGCTCTGTCACATAACAAAATAATTTTTATAACATAGTTTTTTTAAAAAATTTAAATATGTTGAATGTATTTAAAATCTTGTTGTTAGGGGACTTGGTTTATTTCACTTGTGAATTAAAATGCTGTGGAGAAGGGGATAATGTTGGCAATTGGGTGACAGAGAGACTTATCATCTTTTGTGATAGAAGAAATAATAAAAACATATTCTTCTTTTTCTTCTTTTGTTAGAGAGATAGTGATAACAGTTGGATTTGATAGAATCTAATTTTTTTTACTAGTTGGGTGAGACTTTTCAATCAGAGAAATAGAAAGAGAGAGAGAGAAAAAAAGATAGAGAGAGAGAGAGAAACATGTATACTTATGTATGTGTGAAATAATGAAAATGGTAGGACCTTAGTGAAAGCTGACCAAACCCTGCATAGAGGAAGAGACAAAAGCTCTTAGATTCTGCAACCACTTCCCTTTAAAACACATTTGAGATAGAAGAAAAAAAATATAACATAATAATAAAAAGAAGTATCTTTGTGTACAATTAGTAGGTTTTGATTCTTTAAGATGGACTATTTAACTACACAAGACTTGTTTTATTAAGTCTTTAATCTCTACTTAAATGGATAAATGTTTGTTGACAATGTTCATGTTTTGTTCTAATCATTAAAACTTGTTTGTTTGTTTTGTCTCATAAGTTGTTCTGCAGAGATGAAACAAAAAATCAACAACAAGAGACCATATGAAGCTCAAAGTGGATTCAACAATGGAAGATCAGAGGATGGTCGAATCTTGAGGCATTTTTTCGATGATTGGCCACGATCATCCGACACTACCTCATCGAATTGTCATCTTTCAATCTCCATGCCGGGTAATGCCTCCTCGGATGTTTCTTTAAAACTTTCCACAGGAAATGAAGAAAATATGAGAAACAACGACAATGACAATAATGAGAGGGAGCAACAACAACAAAGCATGAATTGGTGGAGCGGTGGAGGGAACCAACACAATATGGGTGGACCATTAGCTGAGGCTTTGAGGTCAGCTTCATCGTCGTCGTCGACATCTAGTGTTCTTCATCAGATGGGAATCTCAACACAAGTCTTTCATTGAAAGAGTGTGTGTGTGTGTGCGTTTCTCAAGCATTTTGCTATGTTTCCTTTGGATGAATCTATGCTTTTTGCAGAACTGAATTTCTGTTTTCTTTTCGGGTGATATTTGTTATGCGAAAATGCCTCATTTTGGAATTTGATTCCTTCTTTCGCTTTGCATTCATATCTAAAGTTTCAGTGTTTGAATAAGCAATGAAACTATGTTTTGCAACCAAACCAGGCCCGGCCCAATAATTTTGGAGGCCTAGGGCAAAAAAAAAAATTAAATCCATCATAACACTAAAAAAAAAAATTAAACCCACCAAACTAAAAATATAAGAATGAAGGCCTTATTGAAAATGAAAAATATGGATCCTAAACACCCTAAAATTAAAAAAATTGGGCCCTTTTTTCTTAATTTTTTTTTATTTGGCCCAGATCCATGGGCGAAAGCACCTCTGCCCTACCCACTTGGACCGGACCTGAACCAAACTAATATGATCTTAAGAAGAAAATGCCCGGAAATCCGATTAATCTAAACCGAAAAATATCGTAAAAAACCAAATAGAAACCGGTTTGCTGTAAATACTCTGCCAGAGACGGAAGGTTCCGAAAGAAAATGGAGTTAGCGTTTGGGTATCCGCTCAATTCGAGTTTCCGGTTTTCGGTTTAGAAGTTTAAATTTCATTCGAGTATATAAATTTTGCTTCGCGTTTTTGCAGGTTCAGTTCGGGTCCCGTTTAAATTATGTAAATCAATACTATAATAGTTGTAGAGACTCTCCAGGAGAAGACACCTCAGCATTTTGAGGCTCCAGAAAATTGACACCTCATCCAATTTATTATAACTACCAACCAAGCAAAACAAAAAAAAATAATTTCTTTTATTTTTTTCAATCAAGAGGAAGAAGAAGAAGAAGATGAGGAGTCATTGTAAATCCTTTAGGAAACTAAATTTGGGTTTCGGGTCAAATTTGGTGGACAGACCAGTAAACTAAATTTGGGTTTCGGGTCAAACTTGGTGGACAGACCAATAAGGAACTAACCATGCTGTAACACGAACTTTAGCCATAAAGAAAAACCCAACTCCTCAAAAATGAAAACTTCATGCTAACAAAAAGATTTAGCCAAGATTAACCTTAACATGAACATTCTGAACTTCAAAAAATCGTAGAAGAGAAAAGGTTCTCAAATATTAATTTATAGAGAATTTTGTTAAATTTGAAATAAGTTTTGCGTATTCAACCAAAGAGATGTATACAATATAACAAATAGGGATCAAAGATTTCAAGAATCAAAAGATGGAGAATCATCGACTGGATGCCAGAATTTGTTAAGAAACCACATGGTGTCAGCTTCCACAGCATAACCATCCTGGTTCCTGTGCCATCCAAAGTGTGCATGTGTCCTGTTCTTTATCGAGAATATTGCATGTCCGAAGCTTGCTTCTCTGAAAGCAGAGTACTCAGGCTGAGGCTCCGTCAAGCTGCAGAAACCATATCACACATTTAAATCTGAACATAATTGAAAATCGGTTGGAATAAGCACAAGCGTTTATATGATTTACTTGGTGGCCAATCCCTCAAGGTTGCCTCCATCACCAATTTTGTTTTAAATCTTAGTTTTAGTAACTTTGTAGTATATAGTTTCCCTTAAGTGTGTAAAATAACATCAGTGGCCAATCTTATGTTCATTTGTTAAAATATTGTTTCCAGTTATCTAGCGCAGGTTCTTTCTTTCCAATATAAACACTCAATGGTTGTCATTGATTCTTCCTCTCATCATGGAAAGGTAACATATGCACGTGCAACACGTATCAGAAAGCATTTTGCAGCACATATGCGTAAATCTGGGTAAGGGTTTACCATGTTATTAGTTCGTAGAAAATTTACAAAGTAGCATAGTCTGTTTTCATTTTTAGCTTGAAAAGTCTTCCATTACTAACAATCTTGATCTTTTAGACTTTTTGATGCTACTTAACCTCTTCTCTGTCAGTTCAGGAAATAAGTGCCCAGACGTTCCAATGACAATTACATGCCGTGTATTATCCACAGAGATGTTGAAGGCCTTGACTGATGTTTTCTTGGAAAAAAGTTATTTGAATTTAAATTCAAGTGTGTTGAACGAAGGTGCATGGAGATCACAATCATCAAGTGGTGCAAACGGACCGTGTTCACTTGTTCTTGCTGGCCTTCATGCATGTGGGGATTACAAAAACAATCCCGCGGCATCGCACGGGTACCTACCTAGTTACTTTTAGAAAATTCCAACGTACCTAAATAACCTCAACAATCCAAAAATAAAAATAATTTACAACATATAAATTCGAACAATGGATGAGCTAATACCTATAATTAACATAAAAATCGATTCGATTCAGGTATTTAGATGAAAAAAGTAGGTATTTCTAGAATTTCAAGCTATTTTTTGGAAAACTTAAATTATTTTTTAAAATTCAAATTTACATAAATAACTTCTAAAAATAAAAATAATATACAACATATAAATTTGAAAAATGTATGATCTAATACATATAATTAATATAAAAATTGATTTGATTGGGATATTTAAATGAAAAATAGGTATTTCTAGCATTTCAAACTACTTTTTGAAAAATTTTAACTATTTTTGGTACTTTTGAGAAAATTTTTTATTTTTCAAACATATATTTTGAATATTTCAAATATTTTTTTGGATTTTCAGGATAAAAATAATATAGTTCAATTCTTCGCTTGCCACGAAATATTTCGGTTTAGATAAATTGATTCCGTTTTTGGATAATTTTGTTTAAAATATGTTCAGGTATTTTACCGAGTTTGTTTCGAGTTTGGTATCGTTTTTTTGAGCGATTTCAGGTTTGAATTTATTGCCACCCCTTAAAAAAAACTTTGAATTTGTTTTCTATTCACCCTTCTTCTTCACTCTCTCTCTCTCCCTCCTTTCACTTTTCACTGCCTTCACGTTCGAACTAAACCGAAACGGACGAACCGGAATAATCCTTTTTCGGTTTATCACTAAACCCTAAACCCTCTTTCATCATCTCCCTCAACCTTCCCAGTGGCCCATTAACGTCGTTTCCTCTCTCCAGATTTCGTTCTCCTTCGCCGTAAAGTTTACGCCTTTCGAAAAATTCAACCCTTTTTCTGATTAAAGCTCCAAAACCCATTTCGAAATTTACTTGTTTCCATCGTCTAATCGAAGGTTTTAGGTACAAACAATCCTCGAAAGTTCTTCACTTTAACATCAGATATTTGATTATAAAGCTTGTTGTTGAGGAAATGAAGTATGTGAAGCCATTGAGGTTACTGGGTGATGCGTTGAAGACAAAAGTGTCAGTCCCTGGTCGGTTTCTTGGGTTAGATGTTGGTGATAAGTATGTTGGTTTAGCTATTTCAGATCCTACAAATATGGTTGCTTGCCCATTGAGGTATTACATATGATTGATTCAGTTCTTCAATTCACTCTGTTAGACAGATTCAAACTTTGTTCAGTCATTTACTTCTCTTGCAGTGTTCTGCTTAGGAAGAAAACAAACATTGACTTGATGGCTACAGATTTCCAGAACCTGGTAGGTTCTAAACTTTTGATTGCCTTTGCTTGTTCTAGATTTTTAAGGAGATCTATCAAACAAATATAGTCTTAACTCCTGGTTAAGAAATGGGATTTATTAGTTGTTTTGGATTATGAAGAAGTGTAGCTACTAAGATTTGTAATGGTTGATCAATTCTTTCTTCAAACGGCTTCGTTTGTGATTGTTTGCGATCAAGGGATCAAGGTTTAATCTCTCTCTATGTAGAACTTACTATCAAAGGCATATATCCGATGTGAGTCATTGACATTGTAGATAATCTAACAACGAAGTAGACTTATGAACTCTGTTCGAGTAACACCAATCATTTGCCTTTACTCATGCAGATTAAAGCATTTTCTGTGTCGGGCTTTGTCGTTGGTTATCCTTTTGGCAAACTGAACAATGTGGAGGACGTAAGTTTTTCTCAGCTGAATTCTGATGTGTTTCTCCTCTTCACTTGAACTTTTAACCAGAGAAAACGATTTTTCGACTTGGAACAGGTTGTCACTGTGAATCTTTTCATTGAGGAACTTCGTAAAACTGAAAAACTTAAGGATGTGAATTACACATACTGGGACGAGCGGTTATCATCAAAGGTATACTTCATTCAGATTTAAAATCTTGCTAGTTTTCAGACCACATAACCATAAGCCCTCGGACCTCATGTTATATACTGTCTACAGAACGTTGAACTGATGTTGAAGCCCTTGAATCTGCATCCAGTTCAAGAGAAGACAATGTTGGACAAGTTTGCCGCGGTAGTTATACTTCAGGTACAGCTACTAATTTCGGCGTTTGTTAGAGATCAATGGGATATCTCTTCTATTTCGTCCTTTTCTCATTTTGAAACCTCTTTCGTGTTTGAATGTTACTTGTAGGAGTATTTAGATTTCGCAAACAGGCATTTAAATACCGAGCCAGCAGAGTAAAAGAAAAGGTGGCAATGACTAGTTTAATGTGATATATAAGATCTCCTCTACTTAGCTTAAAGAGTTAGGTTTTGGGTATATGAATCTATTGATGTTTGATTTGTTGTTGTGACATTATCTATTTGTACAAGTATATCTATTCGAGTTAATGTTTGAGTTAAGCATCTTGTAGCTTCCTCTGCAAAATCGAGCCGTTTTTGTTTGTTGAACTTTTTCCTTTACAAGCCGTCTTTTTCTCTCGATCTCTTCTTCTTATGCTTGAAACCTCGACACCGCCGCTTTCCACACCTCTTCTTGTTCGTTTTCCTTAATTGGTAGTTTACCGTTTGTGTTGCCTGCAGAAAGCTGTAACAGGAACAAGTCCTGAGTTCTTGACATTCAATTTTTTTTGTGATTCCTTCTTTTTTGTTATTACAACATGTCTCTGTCTCTTCCAAATATCTACTTATGCTCTTTCAATGTCTTTTGCTTTTACACCATCCCAATGTCTAAACTGAGAGTGGAGCCAGTATGATGATCAAGATAATAATGAGTTTCTTTTTGGGGAACAAAGTTGGTGAAAACATAAATGATGAGATTATGTCTCAGAAGAGGCTAAAAATTTACATATTAAGACTTAAAGAAACTTAGATAACATAAATTACAACAACGTTTTTACTATGAATACTTTTACTAGAAAATTTTTCGTCTTCTTCTCTTCTTAAAGACCCTTCAAAACAACTCGAACTCAAGATGATCGCCTATGGCTTTACATTCAAGATACCTATTATCATTGCATCCAGGCGAAGCCGGTCCACCGCTGAGATCATAGATATCCGGCAGCTCAGGCGGTATAGCGCACCGGATTAGAGCCCAATTCAATCCTTCAAAGAAAGGATGTCTTTTGATCTCTGCTGATCCTTTTTCGGACCCGAGTCGGTTTTCCGGTTCTTTAACCAGAAGCCCTCTGATCAAATCCTTTGCCTGGAAGCTCACGAGCGGGCTATCCGGAAACTTGAGGTTCTGTAACACAACATTGGCCAAAGTCTCATCATTGTTGTAACCTTTGAAAGGTGTTTTCCCATATAAAAGCTCGTAAAGGAGAACCCCGAAAGTCCACCAGTCAACCGCAGCACCGTGTCCTTCTCCTTTGATGATCTCGGGAGCTAAGTACTCGTGTGTTCCGACAAATGAATTGGATCTTGCTTCGGTTGGTTCAGCCACGAGCTGAGGCAATGATCTCTTCAAGAGTTGTTGGGTTTTCGAAAGATGATCAGCCCTTTTCGGCTTTCTACCTTGTTGTTGGTTTGAGGACAGCCTAGGGCTGAAACACGAAACCTGGCAAGATGGTTCGATGATACAGAATGGTTGTATGCAGTTGGATGTGTTGTATGGACCTGACATTCTTGCAGGATCTTTCCCGGGTGGAGAAGTTGACCTGAGAAGAGTTGGGTTCACTGCACATCGGAGTGAGAGGTCAAAATCCGTAAGCATAACATGCCCGTCTTCCCGGACTAGAATGTTTTCTGGTTTTAGATCTCGGTATATAACACCAAGCATGTGTAAGTACTCCAATGCAAGGAGAATTTCCGCAACGTAAAACCTGAAAACAATTTTTTTCTCATCAGTTATCGCAAATTAATGACCTACACGCGCAATGTTAAAGGCAAGCGTTACCTTGCTGCAGGTTCAGGGAAACACCGGCCTAGCTGCTTCTGTCTTAGGACATGAAGATCTCCTCCAGGACAATACTCCATGACTAGACAAGACAGATTATCTGAAGTGAATTGTGCGTATAATGTAGGAAGAAAAGGATGGTCCAACATTTTAAGTATTTCCCGTTCTGCTTGTGCCCTCGGAGATTTTTTCCTTCTCGCCAAGAACTCATTGTCCATGACCTTTATGGCAAACAAACAGTTTGTACCAATCAGCTCAGCAAGATAAACTGTTCCTATGTCTCCACAACCGAGTTTCTTCAAAAGGTTAAAATGCCGCAAACCCAAAGAGCCGTATTGCAACTTTACATGCTTAATCGCTTCCCATCTCACATCCATTGACATATGAGGTTTATTCCCACAGCTAAACCTGCTCAGATTGCTTTCCTCACTCATGCTTGTGCTCCTGCTATAATATTCCCCAAGACTATCTTTTGAACTCAAGGAGAACTCAAATTTCTCACTGGAAGTTGGATTCTCTGTTTCCTTTTCATCCCTTGCGGCGCTTCCACTGTCCTTGCTCGTGGTAACTTCTTGTTTCAAGACGACAATCTCAGCTTCAGAGCTTTGACTAACATTACAAGAACCAGAAGAGTTTTCATCTGCTACAAGGTGAGCTTCTTTACTCACATTATTTGAAATAGAGCCCAAACTCTCTGAGCAAATCTCAGGATTATGACTAGTATGTGAGGGAGGTTGGTTATCGATGCTGGTACTCTTCAACGAACAGTGACATCTCTGGCAGAGAAGTTGATTTGCACTAGAATCCAAGGAAGAATCAATATCTTCATCCTTTTTTGTTGGGTAAGTTACTGAAACCACCGCAATTTTTAATTTCTTCTTAAGCAAAATCTTCTTCTTCGGCTGCTGTTTCGGACGTGGAATCATCCTTGTTACCTTGCGTACAGGCTTGTTCTTCTCTGTACCTGAATCAGGTGCAATATCCAAGTTCCCTTTCTCCCCTGAGTCCAGAGCAGATGAGAGAATTTTCTTGTCAAGTTCCACCGCGTTATCTTTCTTGTTAGAAGGAGAGGGCAGTGATGTAACATGTTTGTCAACTTCTTTCACATTGTCTTCAATAAACGCGTGAGTGGAAGGAGAGGAGGCAATAGTCTCATTTAACTCTATCTCCCAATCTCCACTGCGAGAACTGAGACTAGACAGAGATTTGTTGGATTTATGCTTTTGACTCCCCACTCTTTGTAATTCCAAACTGGTATCAGCTTGAGATGACTCAGAAATGGGGTGAGAATGCTCTTCAAACCACTGAGGCATACTCGTCGAAGAGCCTGGTTTATCGTAAACCGGCATTGAAGGTATCTCAACCAAGCTTCCTTTACCCTTGTCAACTGCAAACACAGACCTGTTAGTAGATTCATTCGAAACTTGGTTATACAAACTCTTTATCCTATCTGCTTCCGAGACCCTAGGAGATGCAGCTGCAGATTTCGACAGCCGTTTCTGAGCAGCCATTTCCGAGGCTTTAGAAATGCAGCGATCCCTCAGAGCCTGCTTCAAGGAAACCGAATCAGAGACACCGAAAACTCTAGGCGACTGAGGTGTCCCCGGTTTCTTCATAGCGATGATTCTCTTAGAAGGGCTTGTAGTCCTGCTTGGACCGGCACTCGCACTCACCTCATGATTATGAAAAGAAGAACTCATTAGCCTTGTAGGTGGTTTCAAGGGTATAGACTGAAAAAGCTTATCAATATCATACTCAAGAGAACCATGATACTCTCGCTGCTTACGCTCCACATCTTTGCTTGATGTTCCCAAAACCGACTTACCATGTCTTACTTCATCCTTCACTTCCACAATCTCACAAGATCCTCCAAAAGATCCCATTGCAAAAAGCTTTTTTGCCTTTCTACAGTTTCCAAAATCTCTGAGAAATCAAAAGGGTGCAGAGCTATACATCTCCTATGATCTTGCAACAACAATCACAATTCACAAGTTACCTGAAAAAAAGAACACAACAGTGTCAATGAAAAAGAGTTAAGCTTTAAGCGGAGACATGAAAAATTGAAGAAACAGATCTAACAAAAATGTAAACTAAATAGCTTTAGGGTCATTATTGTTTTGCAGACTCAATCATGAACCCTACACACACAAGTACAGATATAGAGAGATACAGTGACACCCATAAAAAATAATTTTTTTAAAAGATATAACTCCAATTGAAAATTAGGAAACTTTTTAAAAAAAATTGTAACATTTGTAAGTAAAGTTCGTCAAAATCAAATCGTTATGATGAATCAAAGTGGAAAAGAAAGGAGGAAACTTTAAGCGAGATAAGAGATCTAACGACTAACACAAGATTCAAAACCAAAAACCCAGAAGGAATCGAAGATTATTCTAAGTCACAGATCTCATCAAAAGTTTTAAGAACTCACTGGAAAACAAAGAACATTAGCTAAAGCAGTAGAGAGGAGGATGTTAATATAAATGCGTGAAAAAACAAAAGATGAAACACACTTACACACACCCAGAAAATCACATATAGAAAACGAAAGGTTGAGAAAAGGAAGAAAATCTTCAAAGAGACCCACTAAAAAAACCCCTGAAAATACGGTCCCCAAATCTCATGAAAAGATGAAAAGAAAAGCAATCAAAGAGAGTTACAGAAGGAAAAATAAACTGAAAAATTTTAGGAAGAAAGTTTACAGAGAAAGAGAGCTTAGGTTGCTTGCTGAGAAAGTCTAGAGCCGATTGATTCGGAAGTCACATAAACCCTAATAATGGCCTTTAGCTAGCTTGAAGAAGAGGATCCAGAGAGAGAGAGAGTAAAAGTATTTTTCTTTCTTTTTGGGTGTGTGGAGTAATTTTTGTTTGAGATGAAGAACAAGTTGTAAAACATGGTGGGACCCATAACATATATTTGCGAGTCTTTCGTATTATTATATTCGTCAAATAATTTTTTTTATTTTTTTAATAATATTTTTTTGTAACTCTTGAATAATTTCATTGGCTTGTATTTATACTGTTCCATGTCACAATACAAAATTCAAAAAAAATAGTTTAATATATTTTTCCTTCCATCAATTTTAGCATTTTATTTTTTTATGGAAGAGTTGTATGTATATACTTGTCTAGCTATTAATTAACTATGTCTTGTCATGTCAAAAAAAAAAAAAAAAANAAAAAAAAGAATTCTTGAGTTTACTCAGGATAGTAAAATTTTGATGATCAATAATTTACTTCCACTATCATGACATTTTTTGACCAGAGTCAAATTGCAACAAAAATCTTTCCATCATTTCTTGAATAGTGACTAGCAGAATCTTATCTTGACTAATTACATTAATCTCTAAAGGAACATATTATTTGCTGATTTTCATTTTCAGTTCCAAAGCCAAAACGTTAGTCTCTTGAATTTCATTTTTTTTGTTCAATAAATATCGAATTGCATCTTAGATAACGAAATTCATTATCTTGTAATCGAACTAGTAAACACAAAGTAATTGTAAGTATGTAACACATCAACTGTGATCGGTAAGACTTGTTAGCGTAACAAGTTCAAGAAAAAATAATAAGCTGAGTTCAGCTAATATTTCACCAGTAGAAATTATGGCTCTCACTAATAGTACATAGTAGAGTAAATATTTAGGAGTAAAATGATTTTCATCTGAATTACTCTATTTTTCTCCAATCAAGTAGGGTTTGACTGGTAAACAATAGAGTAAAAAAGTGGGAAAATGAGGAAATAAACGGTAAAAAAACAAAAAATTGGTGCGCTGGAGTAAATCTTCCCTCATCAAATTTATGGTGGAAAAATAAAATCTTATTTACTCCAAAAACAGTCAAATTACACTTCAACTCAATTACATTGATTGGCAATAATCTAACTGAAAATTGAGGAACTTTAAACTATTTACGCTATTAATGTGCATCGGTCAAACCCAAAGAGTAAATATTTACTCCACTTTTGGAGGGAGAAATGAGGGTAACAAATTTTCCGCTAATTTATTTTTTTTCCCTCTCTATTACTCACATTTACTGCAGCTCATTTACTCCGTTATCTCACCAATCACAGCCTATGATAATTATTTTTTATTCATTAACGCTAATAACTATTCATATAAAGGCGCAAAAGTCTTTTTTTCTCCCTCATAGTTTTAGTAGAGTAAAACGTGTTACTCTAGTTACTGTACATTTTTCTTTTTTTCTTCCCACACTTTTCGGCCATTTACTTTTTTACATTAACGCTAGATGTTAATCAATCACACCCTTCTATCCCTCTCTTTTGTGTGTTCACCTTTTCTTTGGGTCTACATGTCAATTTTATCCAGCGGTCAGGTTCGATCCGTAAGTATTTACGACCTAAAGCAATTTGTGAGGAAAAAAGTCATTAGAAAGGTTAACATTACCTCCTTACTTGCTCTATGCAACATCGAATGTCTTTACCAGTAGGTTGTTTGCAGACTTCAGTTAATGTTTGTTGCCCTTATTTAATATAGTTATTTTTGTGTCTAAAGCTGGTGCTTTATCATCTTTAGGTCAGGGTTGGTCATGCCAGCGATCATGAATGTTATTTCGGAAAGCTTTAAGGAGTTGATTTGATATCTTTGCAAATAACTATGCGATATTTTTTCGTGTTTTGTCATTATTCGCACGATTCGTAATCATTTTTCGAAAGATCATATATCTTAATCATACTCCAACACGAGTATGCTTAAGTATAAAGCTCTTCAACGGCAAACTATTATAATGATAAATGCACTATGTTGACAAAAGTAATCAAATCAATTCTTTTAAACTTTTCTCAAACTCTAATATTTTTCATAAGTCAGAGTATCACAAAATTATTTTGAAATTTATTTAGCTTAAAATTCTCGCAACAAAGGGTGAAAAAAAATCCTAGCAACAAACAATGTTAAAATGGATTCTTATGAATCCATTAGATTTTATGTTATTTATTATAGAACTAATATCAAGTTAAATTGAAATGTAATTGTCGAGAACAACCATGAACCCTTCATTGTTTAAATTTCTAAACCTCTACAAATGAGATTTTTATTTTATCTCTAGTTTTTCACAAAAATGAGATATTTTCGTAACCATTTTTCTTATTTTATTAATATTTTATTTACCAAAAATCTAATTTTTTTTCGTGATACACTAAATTCATCATAAATTGAAAAGGTTTTTGAAAATAAAACAAACTTTACTCGAATAAAAAAATAAAAAATGATGTAGATTGAAATTCTAAAACTTCAAAATATATCATTGTATGAACCGAAGAAAAAACATTGTGTCTCGGTAACTACAATATTTCGTCGTATGCCATATAATTTTACTGCGAACAAAAGGGGTAGGTAGGGTTAGCAAGAAGATTAAAACATATGTAAATCGAGAAGAGCAAGAAAGAAAGAAAGAAAGAAAGATGTGAATATTTTAAGCAAATGTGAAACAACATTGTCAGAATATAGGTACCCAGTGTGCAGTTTATTTTCAAATTGCATTTCGACACAATTCTCTAACATTATCTCTCTCTTTATAATGTATATACTTTGTAAAAACACCGTTTTCATTTTTTTTTCAAATTTCACAAGATGAGATGAGATGATGCCTCAAGGGCATTAGAAAATATCTCCATCCACGAAACCCTTGACGAAGCTTTCCAAGAGTTACAGGTGAATCGTGTCTTTTTCGATGACGGCCGGCTTAGTTAGCGCCGCCGTCGGACTCCTTTGTAGATTTCTTTGCTCCTTTTCTTTTTTCCATCATCTAAGGCAAAGCTTCCCGAGAAGATTTCGGATCTGAAACGATGTTCTGTGTCGGGGATGCGATTCGAGGGATGGCGGTGGCTCAGGATGAAGGAGACCGGTTTTTGGCGGTGAGTTATGTCTGTGGGTCTTCAAATTTATGGTTCGTCGAGCCGATTTCGGTGGCGGGTTGGCTTCTTATGCGTGGGATGAAGCCTGATTTTAGTATCAAGCGCCTTTGGATCTATAGCTCAGACAATCATCGAAGGTACCATGTCAGTTCTCAACCTTTCTAGTTTTAGCTTAAGGAGGAGATATGGATTCCTATGGCTTTCTAGAGGTTTTGGTTTGACGGCTTGTTGGATGATGGTCATTCTCGGCTCATTCGGTTGGGTTATCTCGACAAATGATCTTCGGTGGCTTCTTATCCTCTTTTGCCTACTGCCTCAGAACTTGTTTGTGATCGGTTAGGTTTAGTCGTTCGACTTGTGGTTTGTTATAGGAAAATTTCAGTGAATGAAGCTACGATATCGAGGAGTTGTGCTGTCTCTTGGTTTGAAACCTACGGTTTCTCTGGATTTCTTAGTAAGGGGCTGTGGAGCCTTTGCTCAATTGCGCTCGGTCGTTGGGCAGTCGTTCGTCAAATGTGTTCATCGTCGACTGCTCGGGTTTAAGATTCGTGTGCTCGTGGCTTTGAAAGCATTAGAATGGGTGACAGATGCTCGTGGTTCCTATTCGGAACAATATAAAGAGCTTTTCTTTCAACTCGAATAATCTCGACCAACATCGCTTTCTCGCTTAATCCTGCTTCCGTTATTGCTTTGCTTTGTCATTTTGAAGTTTATTGCCATTGTCTAGAATGTTTGTAGGTGTCCTTTATTTCCTTGTCGTATGTTTAGTTTTAGCTTCTGGTGTTAGTACCGGCTTTTGGCTCCGGGTGGTATTGTATACCTCGCCGGTTTTTGGCTCCGGAAAGGCGATATCCTTTGCCGGCTATGTATAAGTTTTTCAGTTTAAGCTTAATAAAACTTCACTAGAGGAAAAAAAGATGAGAGATTCTATTCTCTCTCTCCTCTCTCTCTTCTCTCTCGTTATCGACTTAACCAAAATCCAGTTTCCGGCTTAGCTTCGGCGTCGAAACTCTCGCAAACCGGTCGTCGGAGGCGTCTTCTTCACCCCTCTTCTTGTTTTCTCTTTGCTCTCTCTCTCTCTCTCTCCCAGTTTATCCCTCCGTTATGCGAGCTTTCTGTGGCCTCCTCTCCGGCGAACCTCAGCCTTGATCAACCTGAGCGGAGCTGGCGACGACGGCTGGAGAAACGGCAAGGAGACGGTGCCGCTAGATCAAGGTGAGCCGGTTTTTAGGGATAACATCGATTTGGTTCGACTATTTTCCAGATCTAGACTTAGATCTAGATCGATTTTTTTTTGCCGTTCCTGGTCTCTTGCTTAGAGGTGGTGGCGTGTGAGTTGAGGGTTCTCCTAGGTTGGTTGGTGGTCGGAGTAGGAGTGGAGTGGTGGTCCGGTTGTTTACCCATCGTCTCGGTGTCTTGGCTAATGGGTTTTTACCAACGCAGCTCAAGGTGGGCTTTAGGTCTCTCTTTCTCCTGGAGGCGCGTGCAAAATCTTCACTGGTCAAGTGTGTACCCGTCTATGGATATCGCGGAACCGGCGGAAGGGCTTGCTCCCCTCTTTGACCCCCTTTTCAGCTCACGGCTTCGACGTTCGGTGATCCAATGGCATTTCCCGGGGAGTGTTTTTACGGATCCTTTGGTGCCTACCTTTGTTGTGTAAGTGTTCCGCTCAGTCACCGGAGCATGTCTGCGACGGGAAGATGAGGATTCGTTTTTCTGGTTCTCAGAGAAGACACACGACGGTTAAGTCATGACTTCTCAAGTCATAGGTTGTCTTACACTTTTCCTGTGACGATGTGTGAAGTAGTGTTACCATCCAGTGTCGCCGTTTAGTCGACTTCAACTTTCAGTGGCAGGTATACTACTTATCTTCATTGTAGGTATTTCCAAAGATCCGGGTCTCGAGGCGGCGACCATCTCATTCCGATTTCATTCTGAAGAAGGTTGTGCTTAATAAAAAATACAATACCGAGGAGTTTGTCGAGAACCGGCTACTCCGGTAGGACGGCTTACGCTAGAAAAATCCCGACATCCGAGGAAACGAGGTGAAGCTCACCTTTCCGATCTCCATCGGTTGAGAACGATAATCGACGTCTGGAGATTTTATAAACTATTAAGCGGAGTGGGTCAGGTTGGTGGAGTACCGAAGCAATAACGGTTTTTATCTTATTCTGGACTTTTGTACTACTCGATACTGTATTCTATCGCCCTATCGAGGTTGTTTTTTATTTGTGTAGTTTGTTTAGTTTTAGTTTTTATTTCTCTTTTCTCCGCTACTAGTTCCTATGTATCTTCGGTCAAAAACCAAAAATCGATAAATAAGAAAACCCTTTAAAAAAAAAATTCATGAGATGACGTCGAACAGTATATTATAAAAGTACTGAACATACAATTAAGAATTACGCCTGTTACTTGCTAGGGTAACATTAATGATTAACTAAAGATATGTTCAATTTTGTTTTTGGTTCAAACAAATATGTTCAAATTTAAGCAGACAAAAATAGTTACAAATCAAATTGACTGCAGAGAAAAACTCTAAAAATGTAAAATATGAGTGCATGTTCAATGGAACACTTTTTTTCCTCATTGAAACCTAATTTCTCGGATAATTGATTGTTTTATATGATAGAATAATAACTTCTTAGCCTGACCATTTTTGCAAGACAATCGGGTGGAATGTTCAAATTATGAAAACAATAGAAAATATTAAAACACGAAAAATTATAGTTAGAATTGTTAAAATTTTTCCGTTTTGAAACAAAACAGGACTAGCTCAATGGAACACCTATTTAAATTAGTTTTCAATTACTTTCTAGTATTAGTATGCTTTATTTTTAGTAAGTATTTTGAGTTTTATTCGTAAACGTTATTTTGTCATTTTATATGTTTAATTTCATTTTAAAGTTAATTATAAGGTTAGTCCATTGAAAAACCAACCAAAAAAGTTAATTAATTTTGTGAAAGTGCTAGAAAGTTATTAAAATATGGGTGAATTTGTGGATAACAAAAAAAACATTAATTAAATAAATGTTTTGCAAATAAAAATAAATATTAGAGGTATTTTACTAAATTACCCCCAACATCTTTATAAATAAAAAAATTGGTCATACTTTTTTGTCAAAAAAATTTGGATGATCATTTACTCAATCAATAATTTTCGGTTTGTCATAGGGTCTAATTTCCTTTTGAATATTGGGGGAACTTTAAAAATTTACCTTCCCTTGTGAACAAAAAAAATTGAGGTTGTACGGGCATCAGAAGAGGAAAGGTATTAAATTTAGGGAAACGCAGCGTTTAGAGAAGTGGCGACCACAAGTGCGATAGGGTTTTCAGAGTGTTCCATGGCGGCGCCGC
>OVAN01006323.1:0-15979 GCA_900406275.1 Anastatica hierochuntica
TTTAAAATTTAATAAAATTTTGTTAGATTTTTTTCAATAGATTTTGTTATAACTAAAAATAAAATTCAAAGTTATAGTTAAAATTTATTTTTTTACTAATATTTTTATTGATTACTAAGATTTTCTAGAAATATTATATATTTATTTGATTAATATAAATAATCAAATATGTCATATGTAATCTATCTATCATATTAAAACTAAAGTACATAGACCTTTTTATGTGCCATTTTTTAATAGAATAGAAATTTTATTAAGTGTATCCAATATATCTGTAGATATATAATTAAAAGAAATTTATATAATTAAAAAAATAACATTAACAGTAATTAATCTTTTACATATTCCAACAAATATACTAGAATATTCAAATATTTTTTCACATAATCATTATCAAAATTATGAACCAACACATTTAAAATCATCATTTTCACCAAAATTTAAATATAGTTTGTTTTAAAATTTAAAATAAATCCATAGTTTATTAAAATAATTATATTATAATATTAATATTTTCGAAATAATATTTGTTACAAAAATAAATAAATAAAATCATAAAGTGAAAAAATTAGAAAAAAACCTAATAAGAAATTATAAAAAATAATTTATATAAACTACAAAATTTTAAGTTTAGTCATCTTATTTTTTAAAATTACTCTACGAGTTTTGTTTCATGTATTTCAGGTATTATCTAAATCGAATCCGTATGAGTATTCTAGGAATCTCTAAAACCCGAAAATCTCAAATCTAAGCCTGAACCCGTGATTCGATATAACTGAAAATCTAAAAATTTTGAACTTGAATTCGAATCTTAAACTCGAAATAACCAAAAATTTCAAACTCTCGAAATATTTAAACGTGATTAATCATAAATTGAATACATAAAAATTAAAAAACACCCCGCGATCGCGAGGATCAAACTCTAATAATTAATTAAATAGTCATACTATGATTTGTCAAAAGTAGATAAAAATAATGAATTTATTTTAATAGAATAGATGATTCTCGTGGATTCAATTTCATTTATCCTAATACAAATTTATTGCGTTCTTCCAATATAATATTTTGGTAATAACATGAGCTCTCAAATACACAAAATAGAAAGGAGTCCATAGCCTAATTTTAGTGTTTCTTTCTATGGGCTAAAAAACCTAACTACGCGACGATGCAATCCTCTCCATAATTTTAGAGGTTGAGGTAATTAGCTTTGGAGGCAAAATAGTAATAAATGGAGAAGAACATTTTAAGCAAAATTTTGTGATTTTGGTAAGTTCAAAACAAATTGAATGTTTGTATATAAAGAAAGATTATACGAATATATATATTGATTAACGCAATATTAACTAGAATGTACAATGTAATATGTTTGTAGTCAATCGATCTTTCACTATATTTCCATAATGATGGAGGGTAATATTTGATTGTTAGTCAAATCTGCAATTAGACATCTACGATTTTGGAATCAAATCTTCAAAAATTAATTTATAGCCAAACTATCACCTAAACAGACTATATAAAAAGCAATCGAGAGTAGCTTCAACCTAAAATTTGATATGATATCAAACAATCACAGCAAGATGAAGAACATTTCCTTTAAGCTAATGCTATTGATTTCTCTTCTTTTCGTTGCCTATCGTAAGTATATTTTCATTTTTTTAATTTAATAAACAGAAATACATATATATATATATATATGAATATCTTACTACAAAATATGTTAATGAAAATTTCATTTTTTGTAATTCATTATGTTTTAGGACAAGATGTGGAAGCCGTAGACTGTACAACAGACAAGTATTGTATACTGAGGCTGCCTTGTGTGAATGGTCAGGCATTTTGCAAGAATGGAGAGTGTGACTGTCCTCCTCCTAAGTCTCGAAGAGCCGACACAGTTAAAGACATAAGCGATGTACACTTATAGAGAGTTTATATGAATTTCAAATGCGAAAAAAAAAATAATATGAATTTCAAATTGAAATATGGAAAATAAATTATGGCGAGCAATATTAGAAACCCTTTTTTTTCGCCGGAATTGAAACCCTTTTATATTTGATTTTTTTATAAGTATAGACTATGGTTTTTTCGTAAAATCCTAATTCGCGTTGTGCTATGTTCAAACACCTAATTTAATTATGCAAACTAAGAGAACACTCGTGTGACATACTGGATAAAATCAACATTTAACACTTTTTTAGCATTGAAGATTTCGTTTCTTTAATCTTGATTGTGTGTTAAATGTTTTAGCAATTTATGAGTTGTCTATATTTACTGCATCGCAAGTAAAGAAAAAATAGATAATTAGTAAGTAAAAAAATGTAAGAAATTGGTGGATTTTGTTTTAATAAAGACAATTTGTGGGTAAACAAATGTAAAATCTTGCGGGTAAACAAATGTAAAATAATACCTGTATTCGAAGAATTGAAGCGAATATTATCCAAAAAGTGATATAGAATCTGAACTGAAATCGATAAAATATCTGTATTAATGCAAAACTTCAATATACGAAGAATTAGAATCAATCTCGACAAGAATCGAAATATTTCGGGTATCAAAAAATACCTAACTTACAATTATATACTTAAATATATTTGTTCTTTTAGATATAATATCCAAAAGTATATAAAATACCCGAAAGTATCCGGATTATTCGAAAAAAATCACTATTGAGGTTTTTTAGGTATATTTGGGGTTTTTTCTACATAATCAAAATGGGTATCAAATTAAACTTGCAAAGATATGAATTGAACATGAATTATATTGAAACTTTTTCAATTTATGAAACTTTTTTCAATTTATAAATTATATTGTACATTTTATACTAAATTGAAAATCTTAATTCTTATAATTTTAGTTGCATTATTTTAAATTTTATTGTGTACTCTTTGTTATATATGTTTTAAATTTGGATAAGACAATTCATTTGACATATTCGACATATAGTGAAATATTTTGTTCTTTTGACATTCAATCCCGCTAGAAGTTAGGATATTAATAATACTAATCATGATATTTGTGTTATATAGAACTTCTTAAGTTATTTGGTGTCTAAAATAAAATATGTGACCTTATTATTATTTAGAAATTTTGTCATTACAATTTATTATATACATAAAAGAACATGAAAAATAGAGAACATATACCATTTAACATAAGTAGTCTATGATTTTTGTAAGTAAATAAGA
This sequence comes from Anastatica hierochuntica, assembly GCA_900406275.1. NCBI lineage: Eukaryota > Viridiplantae > Streptophyta > Magnoliopsida > Brassicales > Brassicaceae > Anastatica > Anastatica hierochuntica. The sequence continues at coordinate 3,183 of OVAN01006323.1, forward strand.
TCATTAAAAACTTTCCTTTTTCAATGAATATTCATTTTTTTCAATTTTTTCTTTTTTAATTTGTTAATTAATTGTTTTTTCCTTTCTTAGATTTTGATTTTTAATTAATTAAAGTTTCAATAAGTCTAGTCTTATAATCAACCGGTCCAAATTTCAATCTGAGTTAAATTCACTTTGCAAATAATATATAAAATATATTTTTAATATATCAATTAAAAATTAAAAATAGTTACAGTTGCTTGGTTAGCAATTACTCAGTAACGAAAATTTTTTCTCAATGAAAAAACCACTGTTAGGTCTCTATCAAATATATGAACTAGCTTTTAAAATGTTGAATATAAATATAGATATTTTACTTAGTTCTTTTCAAATAATTTTTTACTTCAATTCTGTTGTAGATCAAGTTAAAAATCGACTTTGACACCAAACATTTAATACGCAAACAATAAATCAAAATAAATATGCAAAAAAAATCATAATTTCTATTAAAATATAATAATTTAATGTAGAGAATGTAAGATTGAATTTTCTGTAAATATGGTGATATGTAAGATTTCAAGTAATATTATAATTTTCATGCAAGAATCAATATGAATTAATGTATATCTAAAAAATTGTATATGATATATAATTCATCTAGAAAAACAGTCAATATGAAATAATATATTTCTAGTTTTCAATATGAAAAATAACAAAGAATGGTTTTTCCATTAAATGTATATTAACTTTTCTATAATTTTTCATCATTGTAAATGTAAAATAAAATATTTAATATTTTATGATCTATAAATTTAAAAACTGATATAAGATGATATAAAATATTTTATAATTCAAAATACATAACTTCTATATATTTTTATTTTTTTAAAATAAAACGATATAAGATGATTATGCATCTACCTAGTTATTTTACCAACTAACTCAATTAACATTAACTTATAAATATTTTATAATTAAAAGAACTGTTTAGCATCATTATCTTGTGACTTAACTCAAAAAACATATTTATTTAGGACATGTTTAACATAAATTTTAGTAAATTAATTTGATCAAACTACCAATGCAAGGGATAAAAAAGACAGTATTAACACAAACATGTGAGACTTTGACGTAAATATCCAAACTTTTAATCGCATCAAGAAATAACTGATAAATGATTATAAATGTAAACTAATATGTCTATCGGCGTTCATCTTATTTTATTGGTATATACTTGAGTAACAAATCTTGGTTAAAATAAATAAAAAATTGGGAACTGAATTAGTGTTTTTAATTCAAAACATAAAAAATTCGAATACTTATCAATTGAACATATTTTTAAGATATTTAAAATCATAAAAATAGATGTCAATTAGCGAATTGTAAAATTAATTTTACGAAAACTATTTCAATTAGAAAAAAATCAAAATTGATTTTATAAGATTAATAATATGTTTTACATTTATTGATTAAAATAAAATTTCAACTGCATTTAAAAAACCCATTTGTATGTAAAATCCATTTGTGTCTTAACTCAAAAAAGTATGATACGATATATAATATTTTCTTATCATTTGGGCAATCTAATTTTCATTTGTGTCTTTCGCCAACAAACACATCTAACAATGAAAAAGTTAAATATCAGAGAAATTAATTTATGTACGAATATAATGAAAAATAAAACTATCAAAAATTATCAATAAAAAATACGATAATAAAAAATATTTATATAAATGATATATACATAAACATAGTTCTTATGTGTGCAATGAACAAAAAATATTTAATGAGTAAAAAGTAAATTATCATATTCTCTTCTAACACATAATTTTAAGATGATTAAACGAAAAAATGATTTAATTGTTTTCTTATTACGAATTTTAAAACACATTACTTTTAAGTAACTAAGAATTGATAAAATAAAATTTATAAAAGTTGTCAGTAATTAAATGTAAAGAAATAATATAATTCCGTTTAATATTTCACTTTCAACGTCTCATCTCTAACATTAATTTCAAATAATATTTTACTTTATATCTTATATTTTAAATGATTGCTTATATTCAAAGTTGCATTAAAAATTTAAACCATAATTGTCTTTTAATTCCAGTGAATATATACATTAATTATCTGTAATATATTTCATCGTTACAAATTTAGTTTTTTGAGACATTATTTTTTTTACTGTAAATCATCTTCATTTTGTAAAACATGATTTAAGATTATTTTATATTCAAATATTTTAGATTAATTTACAGAAATACACTTAAAAGGAAAAGAAATTTTACATTTACATCTGTCTTTTAATGGTTCTCAAATATACACCTCAAATATTAGGGTTTAGGGTTTAAAGTTTAGTGATTAAGGTTTAGGGTTTAGCTATTAGGGTTTAAAGTTTAGGAATTATGGTTTAGGGTTTAGGGTTTAGGGTTTAACGTTTAGGATTTCTTTTAGTCTAGGGATATAATGGTTTTTTTCATTAAAAAGGGAGGTGTAAAAATAAAATTTTTTCAAACAGGGGTATTTTTGAAAAACAGACAATATAAAGGTGTATTTTTGTAAGTCTCTCTATATTTTATAAGAAGATTACACATTATAAGTTATTATGACTTTATAATCGTTTTCATTATTGTTATTTACTAATTTAACATGGAAGATTGTCTACAAAAATTAATGTTAAAGTCAATACCACATGTAAATACAAAAATTAATCAATTCTTAGTATATTATCTTATGACCATAAATGAAAATATTATTTTTTAATTAATTAGTCAAATTATTTGGAATGTTAATATATTTTGTAATTTTTGTCATAATGACTCCAATTAATATATATCAAAAATATATGAAAATTATTTGATACTAATATTTTATTGATAATTGAAATAACATTAAGATTTTTAATAATTTTGAATATGTAAATTGCAATAAGATAAATGTAAGAGTTTAAATATAATTTTAATACGTCCATTTCAAAAAGTAAAACCTAAAATTTTAATAATAATATTTTTAATATCTCGTCCAAAACAATTTAAATTGTTTTATGTGATAATCAAATTTATAATTTATATTATTAATTCAGCCACCATTATTTTGATTTATATTATGACAAAAAATTTAAGAAATTTTTTCCATCATATATTATATTTATTTAACCGCATATATTATTTAATTTTCTTATAAAACTATTGTTTATTGATATTTTAAAATAAAAAAATTGTTTCTAACATATATACTGAATAACTTTCTAATTTTTTGTGTATTTTCCGGGACTAATCAACTTTATACATTATTAATTTTTTATAGAAAATGCACAGTTGACGCCTACTTAATCAAAATTGATAAAATTTCCAAATAATTTTGATTGTTATAAGAAATATAAATGATTACAAAGGATGTAGTATGATAAGACAATATTTAAATTAAATTTAAATTTAAATGCGAAATAAATTTCAATTGAAAACATTATTTTATTTCTTATTAATAATGTAAATACATAAATATAATATAATTAATCTTTTTGTATATACATTTTCAGGCAAAAAATATTTTATTTCACCTTCTAATGTATATATCTTTTTATTGATTTATAATTGTATATCTTAAAAGCATATTTTAAATGTATATTTTTCGTTGCCACTCTTAAGTTAGCAAAGATCAAAAATTATATCAACTGAATAATGTAATGTATGACAACTGAGTTAAGAATTGTTGATTTAAAAAAAGAGTTTAGCAAGTGAATTAAAGTGGTTCATGGTATATTTGTTTATTTTAGAGATTAATTAAAAAATCAAAATTAAATTAAAATATTAAATCCTTCAACCAATCAAATTATAACTTTTCATCACCAATCAAATTATAATATTAATATCAAAATTTCACGTATGAGCCACACGTAAACAAAAATCACTTAAGTGTATTTTGATTTAATATACAGAAAAATTGAAAAATAAGAAAGGTATTATAAGTTCTATGTAACAAATGTCCTATAAATCTACGTGACTTTATCTAAAATACACTTATCGCGCTCCCTCTCTGGCTCTTTGACTTTTGATGGGAAAAGACTTCTGACTAGGTGATGAGACTAGGTGATGAGGCTAAGTTTCGCTAGTGATTAACTTCTTTTTTTTTTGTCAAAGAGAAGAACTTTATTAAGCCACAAAGGCAGTAGAATCAACAGCTAACAAAGCCGACTTTGCTAAGCGGTCTGCAACAGTGTTATTTTCTCGAGAAATAAAAATTAAGGAGAAAGAAGAAAAGGAAGCTAGCAACTGGCGTATGTCGAAAAGAACCGTAGATAGCTCGTTTGTCGAATCGCCTTTGTTAAAAAGATTTACTAAGACTTGTGAGTCCGAGTATAAACACAGCGATGCAAAGCCAAGCTCAACCGCCATGGACATAGCAAAGAAGAGCCCCATTGCCTCGACAAATAGTGCAGAAGTTGCCCAACGGATTGTACGGGTATATTTTCCAATTACCGACCCTGAACCATCACGAAAGAGACAACCAATGCCACATGCAAAGGTTCTGGGATCCCAGGCAGCGTCAATCAAGCCATTAAATCCGTCCAACTCCACTGGCGCCGATGAAGGGTGAATTATTGGCTTCTTAGGTGTTACCTGAGCTGCAGCCCATTCACGAGCACCAAGTATAGCCTTGAGAACCACCATATGTGGCGTAAGAAGCGTATTATCGAAGACCAACTCGTTACGAGCTTTCCATAAATACCATAAAACCCAAGGGTACAAAGAGCTAGAAGTACCATGAACTGGAGGGAGCGTGCACATGCCTACCACTCGTGTCATGAAGAGATCAACTGTAGGGGAAGAGCTGAAAGTCGGCAGCTCCATTGGCGAGAGTTCCCACACCTGGTGGGCAAAGATACATTGCAATAAAACATGGTCAGTAGTTTCCGGAGCGTTACATCGTTTGCAGCGTAAATCCTCCACAATCCTCCTACGTCGCAACTGTTCTGCCAGTGGCAAAGCCCCCACTAATGTTTTCTAGAGAAAGCTTTTTATCTTTGGTAAAGTACGTAAGGAACAAATGCACTTCTTCCACTCAAAGTCCAAGGTTAAAGGCTCTTGCTTGATCATAGCATAACCGGATTTTACCGTATAACTCCCCTTCTTGTCTAGCAGCCAAGCCAACCGATCCGGTCTCGGTGTAACACTTAGGCGGAGGCGTTGGACCTGAGGGATTAAATGTGGAGCCACTGCTTGGAACTTGTCCCAATCCCACTGTCGACATGGTAAGATAAACTCAGAGACCCTGAGAGTAGCTTCAAAGGGGCGACGAGGGCCCATCGCCCGTACCGGAGAAGATGTGTCTAGCCAGGGATCCGACCAGAAGGCTATACTATTGCCATCACCAACAATCCAACCCACACCCTGCTTAATCACATCGCGCCCAATCAGGACACTCCGCCATCCGTGTGAAGAGGTAGAAGGTGGCTTGCATTCCAAGAAACTGTCCTTTGAGCAATATTTGCCTAACAAAACACGTGAGACTAAAGCCTGTGGGAAGTGTAAGATTCTCCACGCCAATTTTCCAAGCAGAGAGTCATTATGGGCTTGAAGATCGCGAAAGCCCAAGCCACCACAAGCCTTTGGTTGTGTAAGTCTATCCCATGATATCCAACTTGTTTTGCGAGAGTTTGGCTTAACGTCCCACCAAAACCGTGTCAATAGCGATTGTATTCGAGAGCATAGCGATAGAGGCAATTTGAAACAAGACATCGCATAAGTAGGGATAGCCGATAATACTGCCTTTAACATTACTTCTTTACCCGCGGGAGACAAAAATCGTGATGTCCAATTCAACACTCTTTGGCGAATCCGATCGACAATAGTAGCAAAAATATCCCGTTTCCGGCGACCAAAGGATTCAGGAAGACCAAGATACTTACCGATGCCGCCATCTTGGTGTATTCGCAGGATGCTCTTAGCGACTAACCGTCGAGACGGCGGAGTCTTAGCGGAGAAAATAATGGATGATTTAGCGACATTTATAGTTTGTCCCGAAGCCTTCTCGTAAGTCTGAATAATACATCGCAAATTACGACAACCGTCCGCATCGGAGCGGAAAAAAAACATCGTGTCATCCGCAAATAAAATATGATTAATAGGAGTTCCACACGAGGAAACTTTAAGACTCGGAAGTTGTCCATTATCCTGAGCTTTGTGGCAAAGACCGGATATAACCTCTGTGCATAGAACAAAGAAACATGGTGATAATGGATCACCTTATCTTAAACCTCTTGTCGGAATGACACAGCCTCGCGGACTCCCATTGACGAGGAAGGAGTAAGATACTGTTGTAACACACTCCAATATCCAACGTATCCAAGTAGTATGAAAGCCCAATTATATCAAGACCAACTCCAAGAAATCCCACTCTATTCGATCATAGGCCTTGCTCATGTCAGTTTTGACAACCATAACCCCTCGCTTTGTTTCTTTAGAGAGCTTCATAGAGTGTAAGATTTCATGTGTAATGAGGACATTATCAGAAATGCATCTCCCGGGAACAAAACCAGATTGCGTCTCTGACACTACAAGGGGTAATATCTCATGTATTCGGGAAGTGAGAATTTTTGCAATCACCTTGTAGAAGACATTGCATAAAGCAATAGGACGAAACTCCATTACTTTCCGAGGGTGCGAGACCTTGGGTATCAATCTAATGTGAGTAACATTCAAAGAAGCTGGAAATGAACTCGATGTAAAGAAGGCTTGGATCTCCCGAACAATATCAGCACCAACAATCTCCCAGTAGACTTGAAAAAAACGAGAAGAAAAGCCATCCGGCTCCGGAGCCTTGGAGGGATTAATTGCAAAAACCGCTCGCTTAATCTCATCAGCCTGTGGTATCGCAATTAAAGCTTCATTCTGGTCGTAAGAGACCCGCGATTCCAGTGCCGTAGTCACAACCGTAAGATCATCACGTGGAACCGAAGTGAAAAGCTTCTGATAATACTCCTCAATGATTTTAGAAATAGCATGTTCCGTGTAGCTCACGTTACCAACATCATCTTCCATAATAGTAAAGCGGTTCACAGTTCGACGTGTCATGGTGCTTGCATGGAAGAATGAAGAATTTTTATCTCCACTATGAAGCCATAAAATCTGACTCCGCTGCTTCCAGAAATTCTCCTCGTCACGAAAGGCAATCCGCAGTGTATTATTAAGGCTCTCAACTTCGAGAGGATCGACATGAGGACTTGAAAGCAACACATCTAGAGCTTCCTGTGTTTTTTTAATTGTTTTGAGACTGTTGAAGTTTGACTCCTTGGTCCAGTTAATTAACACACGGCGTACTCTGGAAATCTTAAAGTCAAAGGATTGACTAGGCAGTTGATTCCAAGCTGAAGCTAATAGGCTAAAGATCTCTTCCTTCTCATAGAGACGATCATCGAACCGGAAGAGCCTTTTACGTTTAGCTCGTGTCTCATCTACATAAATTATTAGTGTTCAATGGTCGGATCCTTGAAAACGAAGATATTCCGATCGCCCGGAGGGGAACATTTCGATCCAAGAATTATTTGACATGGCTCGGTCAAGTCTAGCATGGACAATGTGATCGTACCGCATGCCTCTCCAGGAAAAATAATTTCCAGAGCAATTCAAGTCCCATAATCCGTTTACGGAGACAAAACTACGAAAATCAACAAAAGACCCCTCCGGTCTAGCAGGTCCACCTCGCTTTTCTCCTTGGTGTAAGATGTCATTAAAATCGCTGGAGAGAAGCCAAGACTCGTCGCGATTCAGTGCAAAGGCAGATATCTCCTCCCATACCCGCCGTCTCTCCAGCCTTTGCGGGGCACCATATACAAATGTATAGTAAAATAAGCGGTTCTGATAAGTCACTCGAGTGTCAATGTAGTTTGGTGAGGAAAGAAGGATCTCAAGGTGAACATCAGACTTCCAGAACAAAGCCAAGCCTCCACTAAGGCCTAGCGGAGGAACGGTAAAATGATTTGTGTAACCCATCCAATTTATTACTTGTAAGACATACTCGTCTTGGTTTTTCGTCTCCATTAAAAACAAAATGTCCGGGAAATATGTAAGTCGAATTTCCCTAAGGCGTCGAACTGTCAGAGTGTTTCTAAGTCCCTGACAATTCCAAGAGGTTGTAATCATTGAGACAGTGATGGTTTCCGGGAAACCATCGAACCCTTACAAATAGAAGGTATGAGAACCTTAGAAAGATCTTTAGCGATATCAAATGAGGAGCCCTGACGAGCAGGTAAAGTTGTAACTTGTTTCTTCTTAGGTGAAGCATGAACTCGAGAAGAAAGCCTTTTCCTTGAGCTTGCTCCTGGAAGTGGACTGCCTGGCAACCCTTTTTTGGATGACTTACGAGGAGCTGTCTTTCTTTTGGTGATTTTTGTCGGGGCAGTGGGTGGAAAAGCTGAGCTTCCCGACTGAAAGAGAGCTGCCTGGCTCTGAATTGCGCTAGGCTCTGTGAAAGACGCATCAGAAGATAAGTCATGTCTTAGTCTCTTATGCACAAAATGTCCTGGGACATATTGGACTGCTACATCTTGAAGTCCCGATGAGGAAATGTGATACTCAGTCTGGACACGTATCCCCGATGGGAGTATTTTATCAATGACCTGACCAGATTCTCCAAGTCTTTCTAGCGCAGGGCGTCTACCAGAGTGTGATGATGATTGTCTTTCTCCCGAGGAAGAGAGACGTTCAAGTGCTGGCCTGCGAGACTTCGGTGGCGATGCTGCTGGGAGTGTAAGTTCCGGAGCAGGCTCACGATGAGTTACCTGAAGCTTAGAAGACCTGTTCCTGGAAGCTAAAGGTCTTTGAGCATCCACCTTGTCTGAAGTGGGAGCTCTGTTCTGAGGATTTCCAGGAAGAGGGAGATGCATCCGTGCTTCATGGCTTTCCTTCCTGAGTTCTCTATCATAGGAACTTGGATGAGAGTTCCTGGAGAAGCGATGAATGGGAGAGGCATCACGGGAAGAACGCTTACGCTTCAAAGGTGAGGGAGATCTTGCTCGTAGTGGGGACCGTCTCTTTGCTTGAGTATCTGGGAGCTGGTCCCTAGGGGTGTTTCGGCCATCCCGACGGTCAACTGTTTTAGCCTTATCCGACTCTAGTTGATGCAGAGTATTTCGTTGATTAATATCAGAGGAAGAGACATTGGAAGTGGAAACATAGCAATTCTTTTCTTGATGAAGAAGGGAATGACACTTGAAGCAGTGGCGTTGAAGTTTCTCATACTCAAACTCGAGAGTTACTTCTTCACCTGTATCGAAAGTAAACTTCTGCTTGGTGATTAAGGGTTTCATACAGTCAATAGCCACTCGAATTCACCCTGAAGCAGGAATACAATCCTGATAAAGTCCAAGCTTATCCACAATGGCTTCCAGTATGTTCTGTTTGTAGCAGTGAATGGGAAGATCATGCACCGTGATCTAAAACGGGATTGTCGAGGGATACGAATCGGATATAATGGGTTCCTAACGTTGGATTACCATCATCCACCGTTTATAGTGGAAAGGTGCTCGATCCAAAACTGATCGAAGGTCAGATTCCGATTGAAAACGAAAGCAAAATCTTTCACGTCCAAGGATTTGGCCTTCGATACGGTCTGCCAGATTCCTTAATTGAGGCATGAAGTTAATGACAGCATGGGGACGCTGTAAGCTGGCATTCAGAACTCTACCAATGAGAGTAAGTCGATTTTGTTCAATTAAGTCATCATTCTCCGGAGGAGGGAGGCGATCCGGAGGATCACAAATCCATCGATGGGAGGATGATGTGTTCTTCCCTTTCTCGGATCTGGTAAAGCGGTGGGACATGTTGAGTGGTAGTGAAACAATCTGCATGATGCAGTAGAGAGGAGAGATCAAGGATGTGAGAGTCAGTATGAGAGATCAAGGAAGGAGGAGGAGGAAGAGACTCGATCGCCCTGTTGCCCTAGCTGCGCCTCCATCGCTAAGGATGATTTTTATCGGCAAAAATAAACTAAGAATGTGATTAACTTCTTTAAGTTTTAAATTTATAACCTTAATCACATCACAATCCTCATTAAGCTGCAAGTGCATAACTATTTTGATTGTAGTACTTAAGGGTTGAACCATACAGAACTAGATATTCAAGCAATATGAATACACAGTATTTCCTGAGCTAAGCAAATAAAAAGAGGGATGAAGTGGCAGCACAAAGACAGTAAAGAAGATGCAACACAACCTAAACACTCTGAACAAGACTTGAAATGATGAAGAAGTGGTACTTAGATTAGCATTTTAGAAGAGGTAACCAAGTGGATAACTAACAAAAAAGAAGGCAATCAAAAGAACAAGCATGACAACCATGACACCATTTACTAGTCTAATCGACTCTCATGACAATAGGCCATTTCCATATTGATTACATTCACTCTACTCTCGCTTTTTGAAAATGATAAATCAATTAGGAATCACTAAGAACAAGTCCATATAGTCAATAAGTTTAGCATGCTTTAGGTTATCCTAGGTATTTCATCGAACACCTCTCGGACGTGAAATGCATACGTATCAAGATCTAGTCTTTTATCCTAGATATAACATTAAGAACACCTAAAACATAGAGATCTAATTCCCACCTATCCTTAGACATCATTATCTAACCACGTAATCACTCCCTAATCTACCAATCCAAGATCCAATGTGTTCTACTCACTAAGGCCCATGGAGAACCAAGAAGTGTCACGAGCTTCTTGAAAATCCATGCTTGAAGTGAGAAGAAGGTGAGAAGAGATGAGATGAGGAAAGATGATTAAATGTAAAGAAACACAAGCAAATCCAAGAAAAATCCAATTTGTGTAAGAAAGGAATAAACTAGGAGAAACTAGAAAAGAGATGAAGAACAAGGAATAACAATGAATTAAAGAGAAGGAAAATGCATAAATGATTTAAAGAGATCCAAGCACAAAGTGTTCACAAATCTTTAAATCAAAATTTAAAACATCTGGAATAACCTAAAAATTATTGCTTAGGCAACTTAAGTTTTCGTGGAGGCTAAGAGAGGGTATTTAAAGGGAAGGGGGAAGAGAAGGGTGCCCTAAAGGGAAAAACTGCCGCCACGTATGTCACTATTGATCTCGTGCATGTGGCTATCGGTCCCATGAGTGATAGTGGCATGAATTGGACATAAAACTCTCTGGTGTTGCTGATAGCTCAGGTTTTCGTCCGAGATAACACTCTAAGCGCACAGATGTACGTTGTAGTGGTTCGGGATCGAATCCACAGAGACCAAAGGTAGCACGAAGAATGTAGAATCAAACAACGGGCTAAAGCTAAAAAGAAGTTTTGTAGATGATGCAAATAATGAAATCAAAAGGACAAAGAAAGCAGGAAGCAACGGCGGGGTGTAAATCAATTAAAGAAGTGTTGGGCATTGGGTATTCTCACGGAAACAATTCATTGTTGATTCAAACTATAGACTAGGAAACATGATTAAAAACTGTCTTGAACTCAGACACTAAAGAAGATCTGATCTACTTCCATAGTATCAGCTCCCTCTATATTAGAAATCTCGAGACTAACGTCCGTTGACCCTCGATTTCTAATCATGCATTACTAACAGGTTTGATATGTTCACAATTCACTTAAACATCAATTTCCATTGGCTTAAGAAGAATTGCTCATCTATGATTCTTTCAGGCATTTAAACAAACACTTTCCAAACGTTAAATTACCTAAGTTCAGAAACTAAGTGATCAGTTCAATTTCATACATTACGATCAATCATAGATGAAGATCAATTAGATTAAGTTCCTAATCATGCAATTCTACATCAACAATTCATGAATCCCTATGTGAGAACCCTAAACCTAACGATCAGACTACTCACTCATGATAATTGTAAAAACACAGATCAAATTATAGAGAGACATGATTGTATTAACAAAAACAAGAGTAAAAGGGTTCCGAAAACTTCTCGAATCGAATTACAAAGATGCTTCTTCTCCCTAGGTTACAAAATTTAACTCCGCCCTCTAAAAGTCTCTAAAAGTGCATAATGAAAGGTAAAACACGAGCTTAGGTATTTTGATAGGAATCCGGTTCGAAATAAGTTCGGTCTGGTTCTTCGTAAAATCTGGGTATTTTTTAGCTTTTCACAAACACTTCCTTCAATGCTTGAAATCCATCCAAAATGCATTTTCTTGCACATTCAAGCTCGATTCCTGTAAAACAACAAAGAACACAAATTCGTGCCAAAAATATCTGAATACATACTAAAAACCATAAATCTCGTGTGAAAACCATGATAAAAACTACTAAAATACTGACACATCAAATCCCCCAGACTTGAATATTTGTTTGTCCTCAAGTAAAAGAAATGAAGATTAAGCCTACGGGAAAAGAGATTTGAAAACCAAATGGATCGTTTGCTATCAGAAAACCTTACTCTGCGCTACTTTCGCTAACCATATAAACTCATAACAATTAGACATTCTCCCCAAGAATTGTTGTATAACCTCCCAAGCCCATCCATACTCTAAAATCTGGACCTGCAAACTCAGCTTCCATGTCAATAACTCTCTACATTCATTTAAGATAGGTGTGAAACTTTTCACTGAAGAACTCATAATCAGGAAATCATGCTAGGTATTCAAGGCTTTTTAGTGGTGAGGCTTAGAGTGTTTTGGGTATCAAAAGCTGCGTCAAGATGCAAGACATCATGCAAAACCGCAGGAGAGAAAGAGTATATTGATATCCANCATGCAAAACCGCAGGAGAGAAAGAGTATATTGATATCCAAGTCCCCTAACTACCCAAGTACAAACCACCAATCAGAAAATAAACCAAATAT
>OVAN01006324.1:0-21522 GCA_900406275.1 Anastatica hierochuntica
GCAAGGGTGACCTTTATAGAATGAGGGTGGAGGAGAGAGCGACATCTCAAGCATCTAGAGCTAGTAATTGGCTGCTCTTAAATGTGCAGAAACAGTCAAGCGAATTGAAGAAGGAAGGAGACGAAGGAGCGGATTGTTAAGGGCCCACGATTGTAGTGGGGCTAGCTATAACGTTATGGTGCGTGTCTTTGGGCGATCTGGGACGGCTTGGTGACTAAGGAAATCGTAAAGGAAGGGAGACGAAGAGTTAGGTTTGGGCCAAACAATATAATAAGGGCTTGTTAGGTTTGGGCCAATATAATAAGGGTTTGTTTCAAACGTTGGATGCTGGTTTTGGTTAATGCTCCCAAATCATAGGGAGGTGGGCTTATACCTTTGAGGCTGAATGTGATCTGCTTGTTAGAGAGAGACGATATGTTGGCGGGTGTAAGTAATGACGTGTCAACTTTAGAAGCTTTCAAGAGAAAGCTTACGTGGACAGCTTCTAAGAGTATAATTAGTCCTTTTTAATTAGTTAGATGAAGTTACTATCAGCTTATCATATATAGGGCTAGAAATTTTAACCGTATTTGAATACTCGAACCGAAATTCAATTCAAAAAATGAACCAGACCTAAAATGAAAATAGTGAGATATCCATATGGATTCAAAAGGTCGAGTAGTTTGGGGTAATACCCGAACCGAACTAATGTCTGAACGAATACCCAAAATATCTTATATCAGAACACGTTCTCAAAAATATCAAAACTCTAATTATATGTATGATTAATTTAATTATCTTATATATTAAGTATGGAGTCAGTTTGCACCAGATTAAAAGTTGAACTGGTTGATTAGTTTGTTACCCTTAATGAATTATTTAATTAAATAATAAATTGATATTAATAAATTAATAATTTGAAATAATAAAAATAATAACGAAATATTTGAATAAGGTCATGATTATCCTTAATGAATTATTTTAAATATTTGATCTATTATTTTTAAATATGATATAAGATAAACTTATCTTAAAATAAAATAAACTAAAAATGATAGATTAATATTACTCTATAAATTATGATTTTTACATAAACATTTATATTTAAATAATATTTAAAATATTATAGATTTTATTAAACTATAAAAACTATATAAATTATTAAATTTTTATATCTTCTATTATTCAATAACTATACATAACATAAATTTAATAAATTATGGATCAAAATTTGAGATAATAACTAAATAATTTATGATATCATACCGTTTTTAGTAGGGTCGAATGCAAAATTCTGTAAAATTTTTCAATCTTTTGCAAGATATGCCAAATGAACTAATTTAATATATAAGATTACATGTTTTAGCAGAGTCGAATAGTAAAACCAAAAAAATATTTAATTTTATGCGAGAGACGTCAAATTGAGCGTGCATTATCTTATTTTATAATTAATGACTAAAAAATAATATGTTTAAATTTTGAAAGTCGAAAAATTTATCATATAAGCATTGATATCAATCATACATAATAAATCTTTACATTGATAAAATATATTTATATCGCCACACTATTAAACCCAAAAAATTTTTTAAAAATTTAATGCCCGTATAAAATACGGGCCAACTAACTAGTTTTAGATTATTTCTAATACTTTAATATATATTTTGAATATTTTTAATAATATTTTTGGATATTTTCAATTATTCATATTTTTTATATTTTTGGTGATTTTTAATAAAAAATAGATATTTGGGTATATTAAATACTCGATTTTTTTTTCAGATATATTTTCTTAAATCGGAATCGATCTTAAACGAACCGGAAAATATCCGCTTGATTCTAAACCTCTAAAAGCGAACATATGGATAGACCCAACATTAACATGTCGAAGAAATTTACTCATTATCGATTGATTTTGAGTTAAAAATCTGAATTATAACATATATATTTAATGGTTTTCTACTCAATCGTTGTACTCCCTCTGTTTCTTGAAATTTGTCGTTTTAAGGTTTTAATTTTGTTTTACAACAAATGTCGTTTTACATTTTCGAGGCAAATTTAGAAACGAAATTTCAGTTTTAACCTCACAGTTTTAATGTATTAACTGGAGAGAGAATTTTTTTAAAAGAATTAATGAAGGCATACAAGACTTTTTAACAGTTATTTTGATATGTGTAAAAAATGTTAGAATGACATTTTTTGCGAAACAGGAGAAATATATACTAAATTTATAAAGAGAAGATTGACATTGGAAAAGTCTAGAAAGACCCATTCAAATAAAAATTCAATCCAACCAACTAGACCCCAGTTTGACATATTCTTTCTTTTCTCTTCTTGAGATCATCCGACAGTTTCTATGATTAAAAAAAAAAACAGTTACAAGTTAGTCTATTTGGTTTCTCCTATTTTTAGTATAATAATCTTATTTTACTAAACATTGTCTTTTTTTAAATAAATAATCTCTTAAAGAACAAAAAAACAAAACAAAACTTCCCTTATTATTTTTTTCCACTTTCTTCCTTTCATTTGTTCGAAATTTTTTCTGTTTTTTTTTTCTTTTCACATTTTTAATTTTTTAAAAAAAACAGAGAAAGAAACAAAGACACATTCTCATTGATCCATTGAAAGTTGAAACAGAAGAGGAACGATGGCGTTGCAAAGATCAACGGCGTCGTTTAGGAGACAAGGATCATCAGGACTCATATGGAACGATAGATTCTTGAGTGGAGAGATACGTAACGATGAAAGACAAGAAGATCGTTGCAATGATCATCGTGATGGGTCAATGGCGGCTTCCACGGTGGCTGCAACGGTGAAACGTAGCGCATCAGACGGAGGACGTAGCCATGGTGGAAGATTGGTTGATATATCTCCAACGTTGGATCCACCTTCACCAAAAATCTCTGTTGGTTGTGGCTTTTGTTCTTTGTTTTCGTCTAATCGAAGAAGTAGAAGAAGATCAAGTGGTGGAAGTTCATAATAAAGAACATTCTTTGGATTTGGTAATGGAGGAGATCAAGAATCATATGGTGAATGATTAGGTTTTATATTTATTAAGTTCTTTCTCTATTGTGGAAAAAATTTATCAAAATTCATCATCATATTGGAAAAAAATCGAGATGATTGGTTTTTGGTTTTTATGATATGATGTTTGAAGAAAAAAAGGGCTTATAGATTGAATCTTTTTCGAATGTGTTTGTGTGTGTATGTGTGTTTTGTGAATCATTGAGACAAAACAAAATCAGTTTACCAAGTTTGCAATATTCATGATCAAAAAGGAGGAACATATCTATATGATTGTTAAGTTTCATGGGCTTCCACGTATAACCATTAATCTCGACATTGTCCCAGTATAGGATTAAATTCGGGTTAGATCGGCCGGACTAATTCCAGGTCGGACTGATTTTGGTTCAGACCAATTTTGGTTTGGTGGAACAGCGTGTGTTTAGGATCTAGGCTCTGATACCATGCATGTTAAATTTCATGGACTTCCAACTCAAAACTAATTGGCAATGAGTGGATTGACTCATATTACATATATACTATTTAGGTCCCCATTATATTTCCCATGCGGGATATATCTTCACATATATTTAACTAGGTTTGACTGATTCCATGTTTTAAGAACTTTTGAAGTTATCATATTGATGAGCAAAGTTTTCTCAAACAAGTTCTATGTTGGGGTTAGTTTTTCGTTTTGGTTTAATATTGGGATTAGTTATTGTTCCAAAGTAAAGAGATACATATATTTTGAGTGGCATTTTGAATAAATTCAACATATAATTCAAACATACTCCACCCACAATAAATCTCCGGGAATAAATTAAAGCAAGACAAATTCTACTAGTTTAAGACAATAGGATAGTTACTCAAGAAAAAAGGAATCATCATTTGAACCTAGGAAAGCCTCCGGATTAAGATAAATAGAAATCTACAAGATAAAAAGAAATATTTTACATATCTAAAGATGTACACGAATATTTACAATTTCAAAAGAATAAATACGACTTTCTACTTACTACTTACGTAAGAGGGGAGGGGACACTCGACCTAATACAATCAAGATTTCGCAGCTAGAACTAGGGTTTTCTTTACTCTAAATCGTTGTATCTCTTGCTCTATATATTACGAATCAATAAACAAATATTTCAATCTCTTGTTTTCGTAGTATTCCAAAGAATCTCGCATTATTTTACCCCAACTTATGTTATATATAAAAAAAATCATATGAGTGGAGAATTTACATTAAGTTACAACCTAAAAGGAAGATAGAAGAAAAACAACATATAATGAAATAAGATAAGAAGAAATTACAAACTCAATGGGGAGAAGCAGGACGAACTTTGGTTCTAAAGAGGAGAATATAGAGTTTGTCCATTGAGAAATAAAGGAAACAACCTGTGGAATGTGTCACGAACGATCCAAAACTTGATCCCACAATGCAATGCCATGCTGGTCCATACACTTTGTCAAACTCCTACACATATTTTTCCATATCTCACTTGCATTATTACTTACTTTTTGTATTATACATGCATACAAATTTTTAATACTACTTCACTGTCATCAAGTTATTGTATTTTAGTTAATTAGACTTGTTTTACTATTTGCACAAAAGGAACTTATAGTCAAAGACAATATGAAGATTGAGAGAGACAAAGGAAGTATCCAAAGAGTAGAAGAGAACCACATGGCTTTGTTGGGTCATGCCATTTTCAACATTAGCTGGATCATTTTCCCATCACTCTGTTTTGTTATTTAATTCTAATATTCATTCTCTTCCCATCCATTTTTTTGTTGTTAATACTTTTTAGTTTTGTAGCCTATAGAACACAGGTCATTTGCTTGATATTGACATCAAATATCATGAAAATTCAATTGGTTTAAGACTTTAGAGGAAGGATTATGTCATTTTCTACTTGTATGGCATGCTCTGAAATTCAAATATTTACTATAGACGGCAATCGAAGCAAAAAAAAGACCGTTTTTATGTATTTTTCCAAAAAATTGACCCGGTTATAAATTTAGGGGTGATTGTTTAAACGGTTATTTCAAAAAATTATTTTAAACTTTTACCGTAAAAGCTTTAATGGTTGTTGCTGTAAAAAGAAAATAAAGCATATTTCATAAATTTTTTAAAAAATATGTCGATAAAGAGTAAAAAATTAAAGAAAATTATTGTTAACGATTTTTGAAGGAATTTTAGAATTTTTAAAGCTTTTAAGCTGATAAAGTTTTTTTTTTGACAAGTGTTAAAAGTGCAATTGTCATTCACCCTTTAACTCATTTCATAAAAGAGAATACTGCAAACGCATACTTGCCTTGCTTGGCTTCAAGATCGGAAACATTTTTGATGTTTTTGTGGTGTATAATTACTTTTAGATGTTTTGGTATTGAAAATGAGGTTCCCCCTAGTTGTTCGTACTTCGAATATATGTGGCCTCAACAAATACCAATAGAAAGTATTTAATTAAATATCATTAATGTGTATGTCCATCCCAACAATTTAGAGACTATAATACCACACAATTTTTAGACAAACAAACTCTACATGAGATACTAAAATCATGCATATGTTAAAAAGAAAACATTCTAAGAAAATGTCGGTTTAGAATCCGAGTATAAATACAATAATTAGCGTGCGTGAGACATAGAGGATAAATAAACAAAAAAAAGTTTAAATGTTTTTTTCCTACTCCTATTTTTCAAATATACAATGCTAGCAATTTTCAAAAACCAGATAATCATGTATCAAATTGTAATCAAATGGCACATTTGTCAAAAAACCATATTTTTACTATTAAAAACTCTACAATGATCAGCATTGAGACACAATAGATACAAATCAATTAGACCAAATTAAACCACTAAACCACTACACTAATTAGGGAATTACTAATGGATAAACAAAAGCCAACCATTATTTAGTTCTCATATCCCAAAAGTTGTAAATTATTATAATATCTTTTTTAAATCTCACATAATTAATTAATCAACCTTTTTCTAACAAAAATCATTATTTCTTTTTCAAAAGTTGTAAATTATTATTTAGTTCTCATATCCAAAAAATTGTAGATTCCATTAATTGGTAGAATGAATTAGCTGGATATTTTTTCAATCTCGCATAGTTAATTAATCGATTTTCCTATAATATTGAGCTAATTCACCCTACTAATTAATGGAATCTACAACCCAGTTCAATTTTCTACTTTTAAATGAATTTTCTTCAATTTGCTTAAATTCTAGGGAAATTAAAAAAAAAAAAAATCAAAATCCTCTATTATTTAACTATATATCCAAAAACTCACACTCTCTCCTACTCTCTCTGCAAATCTAAATAATCATTTTTTTATTTCACAAATTCACCCTAAGTTCTACTGCATTATTCCATTTTGAAGTTAAAAAATCATATTTACATAACACACACAAAAAAAAAATTTATACCACACAAACAAAATCATATGTTGAAAGATGTTATATGGATTTTGGCATCACAAAATATATCTATATATTAAATTGTAAGAAAGGACAAAAATTCATAAAATGAAGAGGAGAAAAAAAGGTTTACCTTCTTGAGATTGAAAGCCATGTGCTTCGAACTAAACTTCTCCAAACTATCTAAAGTCGTTCTTGCACACCTAAACGCATGTGCCTGCATGAACCCCGGCATGTCCGCCGCCAATATCCTCACCGTTAACATCTCTGCCGCCGCCGCTATCCTCGCCGTTGTATCTTTCTCCACGTGAGAAACCGATTTCCTCCCTTCCTCCGCAGCAGCACTACCACCACCACCACCTTTTCTCCTTTCATTATTATTACAACTCATCTCTAACTCCAAGATGTCTCTCATCATACGGTTTTGTGTTTTATTCGACCGGAGGTGGACGGTTGGTTTCTCTACTTCTTCTTGAGATATCGATGGTTGGATCAAGATTTTGTGTTTTGATTTAGAGTTTATGAGTGAATGCTTCGAAGTGGTGACGGTGGAGAATTTGTAAAAGCTCATGAGACTTTTCTTCTTATGCTTTTTGTGTTTCTCTTCGTTAGACATATTCATGCTTTTCTTTGGTAGAAAATATTTGTGGGACGCTTTTAATGGCGCATATGCGTTATTTATAAGGAAGAGTCATAGGAGAAAATGAGTCCTCTCTATTATATTCCCTCTCAAGTCTCAAGTTTTGGATTTGTATAAAAAATATCTAATTTTATAATCAATAATATATATTTCAATATAGTAAGATGATATGTTATTTTATAATAAAATGGAGTGCATCCTATGCGTTGTGTACCTTTTGTAACATTTTCATATAAAAATAATTTCAAATAGGAACTAGCTAGGGGTCTAGGACAAGGAGTGTACAAAATATTTCACAAATCTAGCTTTACATGTGCAGCATTTAAAATTAGGTTCATGATTGGTTATTATGAGTTTTTGACGGTAATCATTTTCTTCATTATGTGAGCCAAACTTAAGTTAGAAAAGAAAACCCTACCCCTTGAGGCTTTGAGCTAAATTTGAGAAGTATTTGTTTAAAAGGTTTCACAAATCAACACTCAAAATTTTGTATTCTAGAGATGTAGACATTGGATGGTGAAGATATTGTACACCAAAAATATACACTTTCCTCATATAACACTTTGTCAAGTTTTGAAGTTTTAGTAGGTGTTGGCAACGGGAGGTGGGATAGGGTTCGGTTCGGGTTTATTTGGGATTTCTATTTTCAGGCGCATAACATTAAGCCTTGTTCATATATTTTCTCAGGTCGGGTTTACGGCGTAAGAGAAATCTAACTATACCCAAAATTATTTGGATTCACATTTAGGTATTTTTGGTTTTGGAGTTTAAAATTTTCCGGTTTTTGACAGATTTTTCGGGTTTTTTAAGATTTTTCAGGTTTTTCAGGTTCGGTTCAAGATAAATGAGTTTCGAATTAAATTCGGTTCGAGTTATATCCAAAATACCATCAAACTAGATTCCTTAAAGTATTTTTACAAATTGGCTCATATGTCAATTGGTCTTTCGGATTCAGGTTTTTTCCCGCCTTAGTAATTAGTAATATTTGTTTTTTTTTTTTCTGAAGCTAGTATGGTTTTTATTAATAAATAAGTTAGCATTGTTCTGTGCACAAAAAAAACTTTGTATTGTTCTTTTGTTGTGGTTTAGAACTCACTTATACTCTTACCAGATCAATAATTTATTTGAACCTTAGATGATGATACAATAATGATATTGGAAACAAACAATTATGTTGCAATTCCTAGTCAAATTTGTCTCGTAATATAATAACCGAGTAATAAATTCTTTAATAACCTCCAAAATAAAAACCCAGCCATTGTCAACTATATAATGTGTATTAGAAAGGTGAATATGATGGTTAGTAGAATCAAACCATGTGGGTTGTTCTAATTGTCTAGTGAAATTAACATTTTTTTTCTTGTCAACAAGTGTAATCGTCATACATTGGATTTTGGAATAAATAAACAGTGATAGAGATGTTTGTTTTTAGATTATAACTTATTTGTTTTGTTGTCAAAAACACTTATTGTATTGTGTCTCCTCAAAATCTGATATTTTATTACTTGTTAACCTCATCAATTTATTGTGCTCAGCACATCAGGACCGGTCATGGACCCTCATGGCTCTTGTTCTTTCTTTTTATGTTTGGTTTTCATGGTTTGGCTCTTCTTCTTCTTTCAACTAAGTTTGTTAGTGGGTATTACACATTGTGTTTTAATTAAGAACTAGATTTTGATACATGTCAAACACGGAATTAACATTAAAAATTTTATATTGATTATAATTAGATGAAAGTAATTGAATTATGTAATTTTTGTAATGTGAAATAGTAAGAAAATTTGTATACTTGTATAGTTAGCATATTAGTTTAAGATATCGATAAGAAAAGTTTAAATATCAAGAGTCTTATATCTATATATGGACAATGAAATATCATATTCAGAATCTTCTTATGAATATTCAAAATTTCATGATTGTATATTCGAATTTAAATTTATTATATCTATTTAAAGAATATTTAAAGTTTATATTTTGATATATATATATATATATATATATTAGAGAATTTTATATAAAATCTAACTTATCTCTTTTCATAAAATCAATCTGTCTTCAAAAATATTATTTATAGTTTTAGATGTTTAATGTTTATGATACTTTTAAATTGTTGATTTGGATCCGGTTATGATCCAAATCAAATATTATACTTTTATAATATTATACTAAATATTATAATTTTTAGTATAATATCTAAATTTGTATATGTTCTCACAATTTTGGTATATTTAGCAGGGTAGAACTATTATCCAGGATCCGTTATCCATCCCGTTTCGGTCCCAAAAAAAGATATCCAGAGGGTTCAAATCCGGATCCGAATTAATGGTTTCACAGATCCTGATCCGGATAGTGAAATTAGTAGGTCCAGATATTTGGATCGAGAATTATTATATAATATTAAAATATTAAAAGTATATTTATATGTATATATCATATAATTCACATACATAAATAATTATAAATAAATTATATTAACTTATAATAATAATTTTTTTGTATTTAGGAAAATAAATCTAAAAATGTAAATTATATATTGATTTTCCTTATTTTAATTAAATTTATGTTTTATAGAATATATAAAATTCCAGATGTAGATATCCGTGAATACATGAACTTTCATATGGATACCCGAAACTCTGGATATCTTAAGGCTATCTCAAAATAACTTGGATATCCGGACTGTTCTACTTCTAATATTTAGTAACATATTTAGATAGACATACATTCCATGATACAATCTATATCAAACTATAGTACAAAGTTCATCAAAGCTCAACATAAAATGATATAAAACAAATCCATTATAAATTTATCGTATTTTTCAAATATTTTTCAAATAATGTATAAGATAATGATTTTTTGTTTCATTTAAAATTATATTATTATATAAGTTATATATGATATCAAATAAAATAAATAATTATTATAATATTATATTATACTATAATATTTCAAAAAATTTAAACATTATATTATAAATGAACTAAATTTGTTAGATATATTGAGCTGAAATTTAGAGATTAGTTTCATTTTATAAAGATTTTTCCATGATACATAAAATTTATTGAGTTGTTTTTAATTAGTTGAATAAAATGACGTGTCCCTTAAAACGCTCTTTGATTGACACATAAGATTTTTACTGTTTAGTTTCTCTATCTGTCTCCTCAATTAATATATAAGATGTATGAGCATTTGGTTTATAGCAAATATATAGTATTAGATCTTGATAACACTTATAGTTATTGGGCATTTTAAACTATGTTCAACTCTCTCTATAGTGAGGAACCCTTTTAGATCTCTAATAGTTTTCTCCCAAGCACAAGTATCGAAGACCACAAGAAGCACTCCCACCGTCGTGGGCGGCGGCGCTCACCGCCGTCGCCTCACTTTCTCCACCGCATCTCTTCCCCTCTTTGCAGGGCCAACTATCCTACCCCCGACGACCATCTTCTCCACTCCGCTAGATCTGAGTTAGGTGGTCTCGTTGGCTGGTGTTGTCATCATTTTCCGGGATATCCCGAGGTTTATTTCTTCTTCCAGCATGCTAGCACGCCGTCACCGAGTTCTACAGTGGCTCTAGCACTCCATCGTTCACCGATTCGATTTTCGCAGCTCTCATCACTCATTGGAGCTTCTCACGTCAACATTAGATGTGCTGGAGACGATGCACAGTCCTTCAGATCCATTTCTTTTCGAAGACTTTCTCCGGCATTGTCTTCTCTAAGACAGGACAGCTTCATCCGTTGCGATGAAGCCTCGCTTGTAGTCACAGCCACAGTTGTAGCAGGTCTCCAGTGTGTTGTGTTAAAGCTGTCGTGCCCTCTTTTGTATCTTGCCTTTGTTGCAAACCTGATGGAGTTTAGATCTGGAGGCTGCATAGATCTGGAGGTTGCTTATATCTGGAGGTTGATTGCCTTTGTTGCAAATCTTATGGAGTTTAGATCTGGAGGCTGCTTACATCTTCGACAAAAGACTGGTCAAGATCTTCATCCATGCCTCATCCGGCTTGAGATCTACAGAAGATATGGGAGATGTCCCAGCATACCGAAGTTGCATCCCTTAGTTGGCAAAAGCTGGATTTTTCTGTGGTCAAATCCGACAACAAGGCTTGATAAGATGACCGACTTTGGTCATTGCGGCGGAGCTTCCTCCCTCCAATATGGATCGACCGGAGTTCAGGCATTATTGGGCGCCTCAGGGCGATATTCACTGTCAGATGTAATGAGTCGGAGCCACCATACCGTTGCCATGTCGGCTCATCGGTGGCGGCGACTCATCCTTTACAAGATGCTAGGGTTTTGCTACTTTGGTGGGCTCACTGGTGGACCGTGTTTTCTCTATATTGGGCCTCTAAACAATTTATGTTTTCGGCCTTATTGTACCCATGAAGAATGTATGTTGCACTTTATTTCCTCTTTTATGGAGATGTTGGGATTAGACCTAATAAATGGGCTTTTCATTGTGGGCTTGTGCTTTATTTATGAAGATCCGACTATTAAATGCCGAAGAGAATTTTGGGAAAGTTTAACTCAAATTTCTTCTAATAGATTTGGTGGTTCCTTCACCGTTGGCCATAGATGCCACTTTATAGCTGGGATTTTTCACGAGGTTTCTAGAAACCGAGAAGACAATAATACGTCCATAGGCCACGTAGACCATGGATGCAATTCCCTCGTCGGCCATAAATGTCTTTATCTCCTCGGTCTTCAAGGTGTATCTTTATACCGTTCTGATAAGCGTTTCCCCAAAGGCCATAGCTGCCAGCAAATATATTATGAGACTGTTAATGAGAGATTAACACCCAGATTGAAGGAATCTTCTAATGGGTATGAAGAGTTTTATTTACCCAATTCCGAGACAGTTTCTATACGCCTCATGATGGAGTGTTGCTTCATGACAAGACTCCCAAAGATAACGACAACCACTTTTTCGACCAGTTGCTTTGTAAAGAAAAGTGTCGTGTTTTCCTGTTGTTTAATCTTTCAAGCCTCTAGAGATGTCAAGTTGAAGAATAGAAGAATGTTCCCTGCCCAGTCGCCCCGTCTTTTGGAGACTTTTTACTCCAACCTAGATAGCAGCTTACGCTGGACTGTGTTTGGTAAAGTATTTGCTATTTAAGGAATGAGGGTCGCGAGAGTCATCTCTCGTCCTGTTCGCGACCACCCTTTTCAGGGATATAGTGCTTCGGCACTCCTGGCGCAAGCATGAAATTTTAAAACCACAGAGACCCTTATGTCTCAACAGTGACATCGATGTGCTTATTGAATGGAATGGAGCTTTCAACTACTCTCGCGCATTTCTACTAGAGTTTTTGAAATTTTAAACGTATCTTTCTTATGGATTGTAATGATTAGTTCCCGTGCTTTTCGAGTTATTCGTAATTCGTTAGCACGTTTTATTTCTCTTGCCCTTGTAAGACCGACGGGTTTCTTCGGGTTTTCTCTAGCGGAGAATCTTGTACCGCTTACTTAATGAAAAGGGTTCCGGCGGAAAAAAAAAACTATGTTCAACTCTTTATTAGTATGATTTTGTCTACTTTGAACTCAAGTGGAGAAAAGTTTGCACATCTTTGATTTTGGATTCTTTCCCAAAAGGAATCATACTCAATAGAATTGGACATTACTTATATATTAGACATTTACTTCCTACCTGAGATTTTAGATTGATCCCAACAATCCTTAATCAAGTCTAATCATCTTGTCACTCATCTTGTATCATCGTTATCGCCAACGAAGTCCGCCACCTAACATGGTCCATGACACAAGACTTTAAACACTCTTAGATCGTGAAATTACTTTAAAATCTCCTCTTTACAGTCCATATCCATTTCTCTAGGTTCACGTCCCGTAACTTAGGCTTCGATACCAATTATTGGGCTTTTTAAGCCATGTCTAACTCCTTATATTGTCCGCTTTAGACTTAGGTGAAGAAAAACCTGTACGGACTTGGCTTTAAATTCTTCCTCAAAAGACTTCATAGTAAACGAAATTAGACTTCTTATATATTATGTGAAGTGACATCTTTGTTCCCATAAATGACTGAAGGAAACATCCATAGTATCAAAATTATGACTCCTACTAAACACCTTTGGCTAATCTGTAATGTTGGAACCTGTTGGTTAAAGCAAAAAACTTCAGTTTGGAATCTCTTGGGTTGTGAGAAATTTCAGAGGGGATTTTATCTTGCATGCTAGAAGATCCTTCACCAACATTCTCTCTATGCTAGAGACTCATTTCTACAATTTAAAGTGGGATATTAACAATTAGGCGAGTCATCATCTAGACAACATCACATTTTCATTGAAAGCAGTGTCGTTGTGTAGGGAAATGGAGCAGCATGAGAATTCGCCTTTCTTATCATTCTATGTCCAAGAGCTTCGTATTATGTTTAGGCAATTTCATGATTGGAAATTGGTTTACTCCCCTTGGTTGGTATTTGTCTCTCATAGCTCAAAGTGTACCTAAAGAATGTTTCTACGCGCCCTATGTGGTGGCTGGTGAACCTTGCTGGTTACATAGTCTTTTTGAAGGTGAAAAAAGTTTTCCCTTTGTTGGAATACGTTGAGTTTCTATGTTTAACCTCATTTTTTGGTCTGTTACAACCTTTCTGAGGCAATTCATTTTTGGTCTTATTACCGACAGTATAAACTTATATAAATTTTGGTCTTTTTTTAATGCATTTTCAACTGAAAAAAATCTCTACTTTTTCGCCTAAACAAGTGGAGGGTAAAATTGATAACCCCTAATATAATTAGTTTGACAAATCCACAATTTTTTTTTTGTTTTTTAGTAAATTTTTCCTAAAATTAAAAGTAAGAATATATATGTAACACCCTGTCTGCTCCTTCCGTGTGCCTCCGGCGCCTCTCTCTAGGCCCATGGGTCCACCCTGTCCGACGCTCGGGAGCGCTACCTCGAGGAAGCTTTAAAGTCATGATTTATTGTCCATGCAATCACCACGCGATCTTTCTCCGTGTTTTGTCCTCACTCGCACAATTCCGGAAATCACTTCCCGAAAGATCACCCATCCAGACCAGTGACTGAAAAGATAAATGCATTTTGATGACATAGGTAGCCAAATTAATCTTTATAAGCCCTCCTCATACATATGGTTCTATAAACCGGGATCTCACAATATTATTAGCCAATGAAAAATTACACATTAAATCTCAATTGGTCACAAAAATCAATTAGAGCTTAAAAATTTGCATAGAAACTTGAAAATATAACCTACAATGAAACAAGGAAACAATTCATAAAACGTAGAGAAGGGAGTGTAATGTATTGTTCAATGGTGATGAAGATGATTAACAAATGAGAGGGAGGGAAAAAAAAAGGACGATTGTTTGGTTTTTGACTGTTGTATTCCCGAACGGTATAGAAATGTTTTGTAAACCACTAAACCAAACTGATTAAACCATAAAGCTAAACCGAAATTGATTGAACCAGAAGCACATCGAGTTCTCCTCCAACAATTGAAAAGGCATAGCGAATGATAAGTGAGAGAGAAAGAGATGGGACATGTGATGAGGCTCCTCCTGATAAGCCCTTCCTCTTCCTCTTCCTCGCCGCTTGTCCACCTTCTCCGACACCGAACTCTTGACACCAACTTCGTCTTCTCTGCCCGAACCTCCATTACCAAAAGCAAGCCAAGATTCTCTTGTCTTTTCTCCGGCAACCAGAGAGAGGTCAGTTTCTTCACTTTTATTCAAATGGGTTTTGCTGAATTCGATTGATTCTGCTTCTGACTCTCTCAACTTGACAATTCTTCACGGATGATAAAAGGGTTTGTTTTCTATGGATCCAATTAATGGAGTAAACTTCTATAATGGAATTTGGATTAGGAGCTAAGCTTTTAGCTAGATGTGTATTGGACTTAGTGTAGCAGATAAGAGCTTTTAGTGAAGCCTGAGAGTTTTGGTTTATCCATTTGGCTGAGAGTTTTAGAGTCTCTGGTTGGGTGAAACTGTTTGAAACTAGCAGTTCTCATCACATACTTAGATCTTCCTCCATCTCTGCTTCTGTGGATATGTTTAAGAACTACAAAAGTCCACACTTGTTTGTGTTAATGCAAAGTTCATCTCTTTTCGAGCATTTTCGTTTTGGCAGAGGAGATTGAACTTTAGTGTTGCTGATATAAGGAGAAAGTTGTAAACTTTGGGTTCAATGTCCAAAGAAACGATGATTTGGTCAATATCTAGAGATGGCTTACTCTGTTCTGTTCAATGTCTTGTGATTGTTGCAGGAACAAGCTCGTAAAGCATTGGAAAGCGCTCTTGGTGGGAAGAAAAACGAGTTCGACAAGTGGGATAAGGAGATAAAGAAAAGAGAAGAATCTGGTGGTGGAAATGGTAGCAACGGAGGAGGAAAAGGAGGATGGTTTGGAGGTGGCGGTTGGTTCAGCGGCGATCATTTCTGGGGCGAAGCACAGCAGATTGGCATTACCCTCTTGGCAATACTTATCGCGGTATGTGTTTTTGCGACTTAAGTAACCATTCGTAACTAATTGGAACAAACAAAAAAAAGTTACTTGATGGTTTTGGGGTTGTTTTATAAATTTTGCAGTACCTGATGGTTGCAAAAGGACAAGTGATAGCTGCATTTGTGTTAAACCCGTTGCTGTATGCGTTGCGAGGGACACGACAAGGTTTGAGTTCTCTAAGCTCCAAATTCATGGGAAGGAAAGATTCGAAAGTGAATGGCGATAACGCAGATGAGATTTGGAAGAAGGAAGGTTTCACTCAGGTCTCTGCTAAAGAGAATGTCATCCGGAAATGGGGTAGTGATTGATTTGAGTTTTTCCTTTTACTTACGGTTTTTTCTATAACATCAAGAAGATGAAATCAAATTTAAGTTTTCAGTTTTGTAATGAAAGTTAGGTATTTTTTTGGTGAATAAGAAGAAGAGCAACTTTGTTTGTAACTTCATTACTTGTGCTGAACAACAAAATGAACAACAATCAAGGCCCGGTTACGTTTTACTGTAATATGTGTAGAAGCACAATTTCATCTACATGGGCAAACTGATAATTACAAAGTGAATAACATCAAAATATTGAATCATAATTAAGAAAGACAATATGTAGTCATAATCTCTTTCTTTAATTCTGCAAATGTCTCATGATGTGATGTTGCATGACGTTCCGAATCTCGTGATACAGTTGCATAGTTTTTATGATTTGTATCACCCAAATGAAGAAGGTAGTCCGCGGATCAGACTAGAAGACAAAGAATGTGTGACGTGTAATGATGGGAAGAGAAGAAGAGAAGAGAGTAAAGCTTAATGAGTCAGAAGTCCTGTTTATTGAAGAAAGCCGATTAATGTCGGAATCAAATACATTTCCATTGTTAAATACATTTCTTTTAGAGCAAAGTTCGTGTTGTAAGTTTTTATGTGTATGTGAATCTAATGGATTTCACATTGACCTTTCCATTGTCAAGGTCTTTCTTTTATAAAGGGTTTTTCCTCCAATTTTCCCTTTCTCTTAAGATGTTCTCGTGATTTCGGGCTGACAGCCCACCGTTAGGCGCAGATTGTCTCGTAACTTGGTCTTTTCCGAAATACCCAATCTATAGACAAAGAGTACATTTATGATGGGGGGGAGGCTCGTTCTGCGACTTTCCTCTTCGGTACTTAGTCAACTTTCCTTGTAACTCGTTCTATCTTTCTGGTAGCTAGTCTATTGAGGGTTGCCTTGTCACTTTCGTGTCATGCTTGGTCAACCTTGTATAGTATCGGACTCTGAGAAAGTCTACTCTGACACACAACCGCCCATGCAGGCTACTGCCTGTGTCAGGGATTTGGACTGTAGCGCTTTGTCCTGTAGTGCAGGCTAATGTTTATGTGCTGATGTCACATTTTCCAACTGCGGGCTCTTTTCTCGGACTGAAGCCCAGTTTTCCGGTGGGCCTTCTGAGGCTTTTAAATGAGCCTTTAGTAACATAGGGTTTTTATTTTGAGGAATAATCTTGGAAATGAGCATGACATTGAGGGGGTGCCAAGCTCATCTCCAACACCAAAATCATAAGTTTTTGAACAACTTTGATTTGTGTTGTACTCTCATACAAAAAATAGAAAAAGAGAAGGAAGAACGATCATAATTATTATTATTATTATTATTATTATTATTATTATTATTATTATTATTATTATTCATTATCTAAAAAAGATGAGAGATTGTGTATAAATAGAATGAGAAAAACTAACACGACACTCTTTCACGATTCTTTTTATTAGTAGAATCGTGCCATTAGTTAAGGCACTAATGAAGATCATTGCCACTTTCACCACTAAAGGTGAATTTTAAAATGTGGAAGGAAATGTTATAATGTGAAAATTGGTTTTTGGACCAAAAATCCATTTACGAAATTGCATCTAAACCAAACTCGGTCTCGAATAAAATTCGACTCGAACCAGAACGGGCATATGATTTAGCATGAATTAACTCATCTCTTTTATACACCATAGGGTTGTAAGATACTTTATACTTCCATATCTCGTTCAACTAAACTCTAATTTTGATATATAAGTGCACTATGACATAGTGGCCACTTTACCATAATTACGTTCCAACAATATGTTTAGTTATACATCTCAATCAAGATTACTAATAGCATAAATCTTGTGCTACATGTATGAATATATCATCTATATAATCATACATGAAAAAAATCAAATTTATTGTTGTCAATACTTAGAATTGCGCGGATAAATCTAAGTATCAATGTTTTTATTCAGGATGGACGATAAATCCGCACATATCGGAGTTATGCCTCTTGGTATTGTTTCAAACTCGGCGAAAACTTTTTGAGAGTTGTACAAAAATATCAGAACAAAGTTTTAGAGGTCACATGATCGAGTAGCAGTTGGGACAAGACTATATAACATATTTTAGTCTCGCATTTTGGGCCGCAACCGGAAATCAAAATATGTTATATGGTCTAGTTTCAAATGCTAATCGGGCATGTAATTAGTCGTTTTAAAAATGATGAAGAAGCATCACATGTAATGGAAATGTTGTTTAGTTTTAGAGTCATGGATAGTAACGGTATACGACCGTGTCATACTAATTTAGAATTCGATTTGAATTTGTTGGTGACTACATTAAAAATATTGCAACTTTTACTACAAAATGTTTGTTTATTTTGTGGTCTTAAACTTGCCTATGATAAGATGAAAAAAAAAATAAAACTTGCCTTTGATATAATAAATTGTTAATATAAATGGATATTCTAAAACTTGTAGTATCTTGGACGTAAGCAAACCCACTTTCGAGTATGTTCGTGTTTTTTTTTAATATATGGTTTTGATTAAACAAACATATATAATTTGACAAATTTGAAAAGTGAATGAATAGAGACGCGTATTGGGGAAATTGGAGTGACTTGATATGCCTATTGTTTTGATGCTTTAAAGATGAAATATGCCGAGGTTTATACCTTTTTCTATAAAGAATATTCCCATTTTTTTATAACTTTTGTTTATAAAAAAATAATATCTTCTCATATCTAAAGAAGTAGTGACAAATCAAAAAAAAAACGAATGAAGTAATTGTCAAACTACGTATTGATCATTATGAGGACTTATCAGTGTCATGTTGAGTGGACTCTGCTACAATCCTGATTCCCAATCCAGTTCGCACCCGTGAAAGGGTGGACAACAGTTCGAAGTTGGACCATGGGAGGAGAGTTGAAGTTTGTGGAACATATGACACGGTAAACCTTTAATGAAGACTTTTTTTTTTGCAAAATCTGTTCTCACCCTACCAAACTCCTTAAGGTCTTTTACAAAATCTGGTCACTTCTCTGATCTGTCTATCAGACAGATGATATATTGACTATCAGTGTCGAAAACATGAACCTCTGAATGTGATAACATGCTTTGCATGACCCAAATCAAAGCTTTAATCTCAGAATGAAGAAGCGATATTCGTCGAATTTGGTTCATGAAATCCACCAAAGTGCATCTTTCGATCTCTCTGTATAAGAACCAACCCATGTCGTTATGAACACATGTATGCTTCCATGATCACTCTACTATACACATATATAACACAAGCATAATATAGGCCACTCGGCTCACGGACCAAGGCTCACGGGCCAAAGTTCATCTTTGGACGCCTTGATCCTCTGTCATTCAGATATAACATGACTAATAATATCAAGTGGCTCTCTCGATATCCCATGAAAGAGTTTCTCATTTCGAGCATTCCAAATAAACCATAAGATCCAAAGATAGAAGTCTTGGTATTCTCTACCTTATTGATCTCTTCTCCAGAAACTAAACCCATGTTTGCATAGTCAGAGGCATTAAAAAAGGCATAAATCACTTATTTCTCTGGATTTCCACATCCGAGACAAGAATTGTAGACCAATTTACTAGTTGCCACTATGTAGTATAATAAAATTTGCTACATAAAATGACGTATCTTCTATGGGGCTTTAACTTTCCACGCATGACTCTTCGAAGCATAAAGACTTGGTTTCGTGCATCATGAGTCTTCTACTGGATCCATATGAAATGATTTACCGCTAGACAAATTCCTTATCAAATGAATATCTTCGATATTCAAATATCGTTCAAATACCTATAGATTCCCTACTTAGAGGCTGATTGGGGATTGGTTGTAAAGATTTTATTTTTTTATTACAGTTCTTAAAGTTTTTTTTTGCCAATCACACTTTAAAACTTCAAAAGCCCTAAAAGTTTCTTTGAATTTCTCACAATATTTCAGTTATTTTATTTTTGTTACGTTACTTTTTTTAAAGCCTATATTTTATGACCTTAATTTTTTTTAAATTCACAACCACAATTTTAAAAGCCAAAGTTATTACAATAAATTATTTTTTTAAAGACTCAACCGTAACAGTTTTTAAAGTGTCAAACAATCAACTCCTTAATCTTCCGATCAATGAAATTACTTGCGACCATCTGTTGGTCGCGGAAAAACCGAATATGGAAATACGATATAATAAGATATTAATGGTAACGGCTTAAATAGAGAAAACGATATAAACGCTTTATAAAACCCGAGTAGAAAGAAGATAAGATGATGGAAATACGATTATAATAAAATATTACAATATAATATAAAACGATAATAGAATAATATAATAAAAAATATGACGATAATTAAAATAATAGAATACAATATATATGACGGAAAAAATTATATAATAAATATATATAACGACAATAAACTATATATGACGATAAAAATAATATAGTAAAAAGTGTAACAAAAATAAAATATAAAATACGAATAAAACGGTTATGGGAAAACCGAAAGAAAACGACATGGAGTCGAGATTAAAATCTCTTTCCTTAATTTTAAAAATCGCCCCGTAGTGTGACGGCACATGCGATTCAAGAATCTTAGGATACAACCATGTTGAGACCAAATTCGCAACACTCGAATTTTGGAATCTACGAACTAAACGTTCTATGATATAAACTCGGAATCGGAAAAAGTTTACTAGAGATTGAAGAGGATGATCGAATGGAGGAAGCGAGAGAGAGTTGGAATTGTTTTCGAGTGAGTGAGTTGTGAGTGTTTTCAAGTGATGATCGAATGAAGAGAGTAGAGGCTGCTTATATAGCTGCCGAAGGTA
Organism: Anastatica hierochuntica; assembly: GCA_900406275.1. Classification (NCBI taxonomy): domain Eukaryota; kingdom Viridiplantae; phylum Streptophyta; class Magnoliopsida; order Brassicales; family Brassicaceae; genus Anastatica; species Anastatica hierochuntica. The sequence goes on from OVAN01006324.1 coordinate 20,664, forward strand.
GCTTCTCACGTCCGAAGTTGATGGCACGTGGAGAAGATATCGGAACAACTAACAAGCTTAGCGATAGCTTCTTCTTCCCGAAGTCAATGGCACGTGGAGCAAATATCGGAACAAGCTCGGCGAGTGGTTGAAGTGTGAGACTTGGTCTCTTTCGTTCAACCATTGGCACAAGGGAAACTTCATGCTGTTTTGACTCCAGGGGAAGAACAAACTACATGTTGTTTTTAGAGACCAAAAACTACATGATGTTTTGTTCAGTTAATAGGCCAAAATCCAATAAAAACTTTCCCCAAAAAGAACATCTTTTTGTGGGTCGAAGGTCCACATTCCCCAAGAGCCAAAGCCAAAGCCATAGCCAGAGCCGAGCCGTGCCTTGGCAGGCGGGCGGCGGCGGCGGCGCGCGCGTGGGTTCCCTAATCCTCTCTTTCACAACACATTTGAGCTTCCCTCAATTTGTTCCCATTTATATGCTAGTGAACCATGTTCTCTCTTAACAATGCGAGACTTATTACTCACACTCATGTTATAAGTTATAACTTCATAACATTTTTTGTAATAGACCTAAGCCTCATTTCTCATTCACAAACACACATTATTATACTATAATCATTTAGCCTAATAGTCTAAATATTATATATAATAAAGTTCCAACAATCCCCCACATGAATAGAAATGACTCTAAACATGGAAGATACAAATAGGATTCTATTGGCTCTACTGTCTAGTACTAATCTTGACTTAACTAGACAGAAGGACTTTCCAAGAGTATATGCGAAATTCCACTGTGTCTGAGTAAGTAGCATTTTTTAGCCTTGAACTACTCATTGTTAATATATGTCGGGTTTACTTGGCCAGGAGG